>CM034156.1:406672574-406867674 GCA_019776745.2 Taxus chinensis
AGATAGGGAGTTAGATGGTGAACTACCCATAGAAGCTTTAACAAGAACACGAGAGTATTCCACTCAGCCAAGTCCAAGCTACCCACTAGAAATAGACAATATCCAACAAGTATTAATAAAACCCGTGGGTGCTTATGACTTAATTAATGATCTAACGAAAAAATTCTCACACATCTCCTTTTTGGATTTTTTAAAAAACTCCCCTACTCACAGGGCTACTCTTTCAGAAGAATTGGGTTTAGGTCATCTAATTAGCATCACTCCACCTCCCGAAACACAGGAAAACCATATAGACTTTGATATCCATCCTCTGGGGCAGCCAGATAGGGATGTCGAATTCATATTCGAAATAAACAAAATGCCAACGGATGTTGAGATCGCATGCCAAGGTGATCCAGCCTTACACTTGCAAGTGTGGGTTTATAACAATTATGTGGAACGTGTGATGCTTGACGATGGGGAAGTAGTTAACATAGTCCCTTTTTATTTCCTTCAAAAGCTAGGGTATGGAGAAATGAATTGTTCCACAACCTGAAATACGCTAAGAGGCTATGAAAACATTAAAGCCACTTCAATTGGAACCATAATACTACCGGTCACCTTAGGACCCAAAACAATCCTGACTAAGTTTTATATTATAGATCGGGAAACTAACTATAATATGATCCTCGGCCGACCATGGATACACCATATGAAGGCAATCCCTTCTACGCTATTTAAAGAAGTAAGGTTATTGCATTTAGGAAAGGTGTTCATAGCCAAAGGTGATCCAAAACCATTTGATGTACACCTGGATGACCTAAAGAAAATACCAGGCATGCACTTAGAGTTTGAACTCCCAATGAACCAACTTAATAAACCTATCGACACGAAACTAGAAGAAAAGTTGGTACCTACAACAAATCTTAAAACTATGAGCCTAGCCAAGGCAACCCCAGCCCCCAAAGATGAGGCTAACTCTATAGAAATAGTATCATTAGGAACTACTGCAAATATTGTTGAATTACGAGAACAAGATCTACCAATGTTCCTACCATTTGTGTAACACTCTAAACTAATGTTACTTCCTCCTGAGCATTCAAGTGTTGATATATGATTTCTTCTATAAAAGGATGTGTTCCTTTGATTGTGAAGTCATGCTTGATATGTACTGTATCTTCTTTGCAATTGAAGATATTTGACTGAGTCGGAATATGATTGGACTCTTTTATTTATTTCATTTTGCACCTAGGTTTAATCTGATCTCAGAATAAATTGTGGATTTATCCATCTATAAGAACCAGCCTTGGATCAATGGCATTGATCCAAGAGATGCTTTAAGTTTATTCGAATTGAACAAAAATAATAGACCTTACGCAAGTTGCAAGGTCTGAATGCGTTGAATAAGCTATTCCGAAGTCTAACTCAGGCTGATCGTGTTAAATGAATTGGTTCCCGATATCGTAATATCAGGAAGGTCTTGATCGTGGGCTAGGTAATAAATTTAGATACATTTATTCAACTAGCTTATTGGTAGTGCTGGAGTGAATCCTTTTCGTGAATGTATATCTGTAGGTTCTTATTCTGAACATTCTAAATGTTAGACCTAAACTGGATTTATTAAGGTTAATAACCTATGGGTTGGATTAGTGTTAATCTAACCTAGCCCTAAGTTATAAGCTAAAAGTTCCTAAAGTTAGCAACCTAGCGCTAAGGAGGTTAGACTAAGTATCATCTTAAATCCTAACCTATGTTTCTAACCTAACAAATGTTAGTGGAGGAAGGGGACCTATGAAGGGGTGCGAGCCATGGGTGGTAGTTTCTATGGCATTAAATGAAGGAGATAAGCATGAAGGACAAGGAATTAGCGGAGGTTTCAAACAGCCAGTAAAAGCCGACGTGGCAGAGTCGCCAAACCTAGAAATGGTCTTTGATTTGTTTTTATCCATCGCCAACTATGGTGGTCGGTGGCAATGGAGATTGAGCGGGAATTTTAGAGTTAATACAATTAATGAACTCGGTCTTCGAGCTCGGATTTCTCGGGAAGACATGCAAAATGGAAAACTGGTAGTTTGTTTGGTTTTTCATGCACTCTGGTTTTCTCTCTGTTTGATCCCTAGTTCTTCGCACCAGTCTACTTGGTGTTGCATGGCAAATATGAGAGTAACTAGCTCTTTTCTCTATCAAGGAAATTTTATAAGGCATGGAAATAACAAATTATTGTTGTTGAATCTAACGTGGAAAAAGAGGAGAAGGCTCGAGCTCTTTGAGTGGTCTTCTTCGGATTTTTAAGCAACATTACCAGGCATGTTAGGCCCTAACTTTTAAAAATCTTACTTTATTTCAAATGATTTCATTAGAACAACTCTGTTTAGATGATTTTTGGGATCAGTTGGTTTTTATGGTAGCTTTGTGTGATTTAGTTGTTGTATCTTCTTACTGGCTCGATTTTTCAAGTGAAACCTTGATGGGTGTGCATTTTGTTTTGAACGGATGTACTATCTTGCTGTGTTTTGCATTCTGGTTAGATTTTGTAGAAATGTTGGCAAGGAAAATTTACGAATTCAGCTCTATAGGAATCCATGAATTGTTTTCTTGTTTGATTCAGACTTCAGTTGATACCTTGCTGTTTCCACTTGTTGAAAATGATACTGTTAGATTTCTTGAATGTACATTATATACAACTTCTTTAAAAGTTTTGTCGTGAGTAATATATGTTATGGTTGCTGAATCTTGTTGGATCTTGCTATAATGCTTAAGTTACTTTTGATTGGATAACTTGCTGTGTTTATAGTATTTGAATGCGACTTTGTAGAAGTCCCCCCCCCCTTGTGTTATAATTATGGGATTTAATCCGTTGATAGTTTGCAATATATTTATATATATACGAAATGACTCTGTTGAGTCCTTGGAAAGTTTCGTATATTATGGACTCCTGTAGAAGTCATATATGTGAATACTATTAGTTTGATTCAGTTGGATTCCTTGAGGGGTAACTGGTAATATGACTTCTGTTGCCTTGTTATGAATACTTTCGCTTAGCAATGAATTTCGTGGTACAGACTCAGTTGGATTTCTTTTTATGTTTCATCTTCTGCTTAAGCTTAGAGCAAATACTGTTGTTATGGATTCAGTTGAAGTCCTTGATATGAAACCAGTGTGTCTGCTTCTGTATAAGCCTGGTTGTGAATACTTATTGTTATTGGCTCTGTTAGAATCCTTAATATATATATATATCTTGTATTTTGGCTTCTGTAGAAGTTAGTCGTGAATGCCATACGTTTCTACTTCTGACGGAGTTCTGATGTGAATACGGTATGTTATTGTTTTGGTTGGAATTCTTGAATTTGATATGTATCTTGTATCTTTCTACTTTTGTAGAAGTTTATTTGAAGAATACCACATGGGTAAGACTCCTTTTTAATCCTGGAGGTGTATATTATGTTTTCTCTTCTGAATAATCTATGTTGTGAATAATGTTGTTATGGAATCAGTTGGAATCCTTGATATGTAACTGGTGTTTCTACTTCTGTGTAAGCCCAGTTGTGATTACGGTCGATATTGACTCAGTGAGAGTCCTTGAAAGGTATCTAGTATTTTAAACTTCTGTCAAGCTGGGTTATGAATGCTGTTGTTTTATTATGAATACTAAATGTTATCGACTTCGATGGAGTCACTGAAAAGTAATTTATGTTGTAACTTCTGTAGAAGTTTTTGCTGTGAGTACTTTAAGGATCCTTGATTTGTTGTCATATGAATTCAACTTCAATTTAAACCTTTAATATAAGTATTGGTTGAATTTGGCACTGTTGGAGCCCATGATCTGATGTGTGTAGGGTCGATTCTCGACTTTTGTCTTTGCTTTGTTTTAGTAGGGATTAGATTGAATTATAGTTCCTCCTATGGTCTCGAATGGCTTAGTCGTAGGTGTATAATGTGATTGCATTACTCTTAAGTGGATGGTATAGTCATGAGCATGTTTGGAAGGGACATCTGAATGTATTGGTTTCTTTCTCTTCTGCTGTAAAGTATATGTTGGTAAATTTATATTTAATTGTTGGATTTGTAAAACATACTGATGGATTCATGAATTGTTAGGATATTCATTTTGTTGAATATAATGGCCTATTGGATGTTGCTGTCCTCGGGATTCAGATGGATAGTTGTTTAAGATGCATTTTTTCTTCTTGGTCACTAACATTTATGAAGAAATACATGAAAAGTATCTAGGACTATTTAGTGACTATAATACGAGTTACGCGTTATATTCATGTTTGAATTACAAAAGGGCATAGTCTGAAGTATGTTTTCATGTTTGGTGAAATGATTTCATTTAAACAGGTTGTTCAATGAGAGAAATTGGTGGATTGCATTTGTTTTAAGAGTTAGTGCTTATCATGCTCAGTTCATTGAACTTACCCGTGTTGACAATTTTTCCAGATGGTTGCCGTAAGTGGTAAAAGCACGCAGATCTGATAGGATGTTCAGATTGTTTAATTTGGTTTTATGACGAATTACAGCTTGATTCTCTGAATGTACTACTTGAAGAAAGATGTTCTTTCGTTGTTGAGTATTGTATCAAGTATGCTGAATGCATAAAATGTATTTGATTAGCTTGAAATGAATGAAAAGAGATATTTGTTACTTATGTGTTTGTATTCGTATCCTTATGGTTTGAACTTCTTCGGTTCGAATGATCTTGAGAGCATTATTATTATTGTATAAAGTGGAGACTCTTGTGATTATCTAAGTAAGCTTGCAAGATTATGTGACTGAATACTTATGATTCTTTAGTAGTTCTAGTATGTTCTATCTAAAGCTAAATTGGAATTTAGATCACTGTCTTTTTGGAACCTAGGGTTAAAATAAACATGAGCAGGAAGCTAAAGGAGCTGAATAAATTATTCAATCCTAGTCTTGATCTAAGTCAGGACAACGTTTAATTGGATTCTTAATCACTATATCTCGATACTATTAAGTAAGATATAAATTCAGTTATGAGAACTGATATAAACCTAAAAAGGGTTTGGTTAGCAATCTCATGTGAAGGTTGAGGGTTATTGTCCAATTTCATTGATTTACAATTATGTATATTCGATGAACTCCTTGAAGGGACCTCTAGTCTTAATAACTTCTCTTGTGTAAAGGGTTTTACTATGAAAGGTAATTCTAAGGTGAGGAACCTAGGGATTGGGAAAGACTAACCTTAAGGGAGCGTCTTATAGTAAAATTTTTAACTCAACGTATGTAACACTTATTAATAAGTAGATCTTTTCGAGGTGGATTTAAAGGTTGACGGCACAAGTCAACTGTAGGGTTGTACCTACGAGAAGATTAGGATCTTCTCAAAGATACAACAATGCAGGTGAATTATGACGACACCCTTTGCATTGATCGTTAAGATTTACACCTTTAACTCGAACAAGTTACTCTGGGACTGATTAGGAATGTGGTCACGTTATAAGGCTGCCCTAGGAGACTCAGGGTATCTTGACACACTGGATTAACTAGGGTTGACCCAGTATGTCAGCATATCCCTAGTCCTCGGGAGCATCCCTATAACGTTGTCATCTTACTAATCCATTCCTGAGTGAATAACTTGGGACAGGAGAGTCTGACAGAAGTCAGTATAAGACATTCTACATAACATAGGAATGGGGTGAAGGACGTATTCCAAATTAACGAGTATGCCATCAAGGAATATGAGACATCAGCGGTATGTTTCAAATCTTTGGCCAAAGTATTGCAAATTGCTGATTGCGTTTTCCTAAGTCACGTAGTCTAAGGGATGAGATGCCGATGAATAATGGTAACAATTATTCAGATAGGTTCCTTGGACAGAGCATTCTGAATCCCAGATTAGGGAAGAGAACCGCAAGAGTGATGTGTTGAATAAAACCGCCAACTCTTAATACTCATGAATAGATCGGTAGATTACCGAGTCATGGAATGAATAGATCGGAGGTGCTCTGAGTCATTACATCTGCATATGGTTATCTGTTATGAGAATGGTTGTTTTGATTTGTGAGTTCTAAATTATGTATTTAGAACTAGGAGGCATTTGTCAAAAAAAAAATTACTTGTTCTAATGTATAAAAATGAGGATGTTACATCTTGGTATTAGAGCTGAAGGTTGCAGCTCTTGGACCTATTGTGTCCATAATCGGATAAAAACCTGAATTTTCTTGTAACAGAAAATTGTTAGAACAAGGGGGAACGTTGCGAATAATGCTCCACCTGAAGGAGGGGTAGCAACAACCCAAAAACTTGATGAGATCCTTGCTGCCCTGTTGGACACAAGAGATCGTTTAGCTGTACTTGAACAGCAAGTGATGGGAAATGAGGAGGATGAAGAAGCTGTTAATAACAATCAGCAACCCCCTGAGGACAACCCTGATTTGGGTGTTGATATTAATACTGGAAATGCACCTGTCCAACCAAAAAACAAAAAGGCCAGGTTGGCAGCAGAACTCACTAATGATATAAAAAGGATAAGCCCACCTAAGTATGATGGCACCACATTAGGAGATGGAGTTGAGAACTGGCTCAGTGAAATGGAGAAGTACTTTGCAATAAGAAACTTCTCAGAGGAAACAAAAGCTATTTGGGGAGCCTATCAGCTTTCCCATGAAGCATCTTCATGGTGGGATAGCCGTAAAGCAGAGCTAAATATTGATGAGACCAATATTACTTGGGATCAATTTAAGGGCTATTTTAGGCAACGATGGCTGCCACAACTTTTCTATGATCAGAAAATGACAGAATTCCAGAACTTAGTTCAAGGGAAGCTAACGGTAACTGAATACTGGGAGTGGTTTACAAAACTCCTCAAGTATGTACCACAGTATCAAACTAACGAGAAGTTCAGAATACAGAAATTCATCATGGGATTGAATCCCATGATAGGGGGAGAGGTTGATGTTCACAGTCCAACCACTATGGAAGGAGTTGTTGAAAAGGCCATAAGACAAGAACAAAAATTAAAGGCTATTTCCGCTCATAAAGAGGAAGTGCGGAAGAAGATTGCAAACCCTTCTTCAACGTCTCTTGCACCCAAAAAGGGACCATGGAAAAAGTTTGGAAACAAAAGTAAGTTTCCAGGGGATAATAGTAAGAAAGCAATAGCAAATAAGCCTGTTGGAAATGTAAGGGATAATTTTGCCAAAAATTTTAACAATGGGCAGAGGCCCTATGGAGGAAAATGTGATAATTACAATACTGGAGGCAATTTTAAGCGTAAAAAGGGACCTGTAGGAGGCTGCTACAATTGTGGCAAAGAACACTACGCAAATCAGTGCCCTTTGAAGAAGGATGATTGTAATGATCAGCATAAGATACATGTTGCAGTAGCAAACAAGCAAGCTGAAAAGCAAGTGACACCTATAGAAGTTCCGGGTAAGTTATTTGGCATACCTGTCACTATTCTTTTTGATACAGGAGCTACTGAATGTTTCATTTCTAATAAACTTGCTTCTAAACTTAAGAGAAAAGCTAGAAAAATGGATAAATCTTGGACTGTACAGTATGGTAATAACTCTGTTCATATAGTGAGTATGTGTCTTTTTGGGGCAGTCCTTGACTTACCTAACTTTTCCACGGAAGTTGACCTCTATGTTACACCTTTGGGGTCTTACAACATTGTCATTGGTGTCAATTGGTTAGCTGAACATAAAGCAAAATTAGACTACTATGAAAAGAATATAAGATGTTTAGATGATCAGCTGCAAATGGCAGAGATTCAAGGGGTTAAATAGGAAATTTCAGTTAGAAAACTGTCATCTATGTAGCTTAAAAAGGCTAAAAACAAAGGATGTACCCTTTATGCAGTAAAGATATCTGATTTTTCAGAAGAAGATGGTGATTCCATGAAACGATTTCCTCTGCTACAAATTTTCAAGGATGTTTTTCCGGAGGAATTACCAGGGTTACCACCCAAGAGAGAATTTTACTTCACCATCAAAATCAAACCAGGAACTGAACCTATTTCCAAAGCACCTTATCGGATGACTACTACAAAGTTAGTCGAGCTTAAGGCACAATTGCAAGAACTTTTGTCTAAAGGTTTGATTAGACCAAGTGTTTCACCTTGGGGAGTGCTTGTAATATTTGTGAAAAAGAAGGAAGGAACACTTAGGCTGTGTATTGATTATCGGATGTTGAATAAAGCAATAATCAAGAACAGATATCCACTTCCAAGGATCGACGATTTATTTGATCAGATGCATGGGGCAGCGGTTTATTCTAAGATAGATCTTTGATTTGGTTATCATCAATTAAGGATTATAGAAGAATATATTCATAAAATAGCTTTCTGAACAAGGTACAGACATTATGAATTCACGGTTCTACCCTTTGGATTAACTAATGCACCCACAGCTTTTATGAACTTAATGAATAATATTTTTCAAGAATATTTGGACAAGTTTGTACTTGTATTCTTGGATGATATTCTCATTTATTCTAAAAGTGTTGAGGAGCACAATGAGCATTTGAAGATAGTTTTGGGGATTTTGAGAAAAAGAAAGTTGTATGGTAAGTTATCCAAATGTTCTTTCTTTGATTCAGAAGTTCACTATTTGTGTCATGTCATTAGGAAGGAAGGAATTACTATAGATCCTTCAAAAATAGTGGCAATAACTGAGTGGCCTACACCAAAGAATGTGCACAAAGTAAGAAGCTTCATGGGTCTTGCTGGTTACTATAGAAAATTTGTTAAGGATTTTTCTAAAGTAGCTGCACCGATAACTTCATTGCAGAAGAAGGATAAGAAATTTATTTGGAATGATAGGTGCGAAGTGGCTTTCAAAAGTCTGAAAATCTAGTTGACTTCCACACCTATATTAGTTGTACCAGACCCTAATGGGAGCTTTACTGTTGTAACGGATGCTTTTGGGGAACGCCTTGGAGGTGTTTTGTTACAAAATGATCAAGTCATAACATATGAAAGTAGAAAATCTAAGTTACATGAGCTGAATTATGCTCCTCATGATTTGGAGCTTGCTGCCATTGTTCATGCGCTTCAAGTCTGGAGACACTATTTACTTGGGAAAGCTTTTGAGTTGAAAACTGATCACTTAGGACTGAAATATATTTTCACTCAGCCTAATCTAAATGCTAGATAGAGAAGGTGGTTAGAATTTCTATCACAATACGATTTTGATATTAGCTACATCAAAGGGAAGGAGAATAGAGTAGCAGATGCTCTAAGTTGTAGGAGGCACATTTATGCTCTTATAACATTAAGAACTCAGTTTAAGAATGACGTAAAATGTGTTTCAAAATCTGATATTTACTTTCAGCAAGTAAAAGTAGCACTTGCTATAGAACCTAATGATGAAAGGTATAAAGGTTTTCATTTTGATAATGAAGGAATCTTGCATTATGAAAATAGGGTATACGTACCTATGCTGAATGATTTGAGAAAGAAGTTGTTAGTTGAATTTAATAATTCACCTTTCTCTGGACACTCG
This sequence comes from Taxus chinensis, assembly GCA_019776745.2. Lineage (NCBI taxonomy): Eukaryota > Viridiplantae > Streptophyta > Pinopsida > Cupressales > Taxaceae > Taxus > Taxus chinensis. The sequence goes on from CM034156.1 coordinate 406,682,024, forward strand.
GGTATCACAAAAATGCTTGCTGATCTGAAACAACAATACTTTTGGAAAGGTATGAAAAAGGATGTCATTGAATTTGTAACTCATTATCTAGAATGTCAGCGGGTTAAGGAAGAACATATTCTCCCTGCTGGACTGTTATATCCTCATAGCATACCATAGTACAAATGGAAAGTAATAACCATGGAATTTGTACAAGGGTTACCCATGTCCAGGAGTAAACATGATGTTATCCTGGTAGTTGTGGATAAACTAACTAAGGTAGCTCATTTTATCACTGGAAATCTAAAGGATGATTCACCAGTGCTGGCCAAAAGATTCATACACAAAATTTTCAGATTGCATGGTGTACCAGAATTGATTATATCTGACAGGGATCCTATAATGACGTCAAGGTTTTTGCAAATGCTTAATACAGCTCTTGGAACGAAACTAAATTTCAGTTCTGCATATCATCCGGAAACAGATGGACAAACTGAGAGGGTAAATCAAGTGTTGGAAGACATGTTGCGAATGTATTACATGGATCAATAGTATAAATGGGAAGAGTATCTTCCATTAGTTGAATTCGCATACAACAACACTTATCACTCATCTCTTAAAATGGCACCATTTGAAGCACTTTACGGAAGAAAGTACATAACCCTTGTTAGTTGGGATAGTGTTGAGGATAGAGTGGTAATTGGACCAGAGATCCTCATTGAAATGGAATAGCAAGTTAAGCTGATTCGTGAATGATTAAAGGAAGCAGCGGATAGGTACAAGAGCTATGCTGACCTTAAGCGGGTTGATCAAAGGTTTGAGCTGGGTGAGAAGGTTTTTCTTCGAGTTAAACCCAGAAAGAGTTCTATAACTTTTGGCAAGGCTGCCAAGTTGTCACCTCATTTCATGGGACCTTTTGAAATTGTCGAAATAATCAATCCTGTAGCTTATCGATTAGCATTACCACCTGCTTTATCTCACATGGATGATGTTTTCCATATTTCTTTACTTAAGAAATGAGTTTCAGATCTGTCACATGTCTTAAATTGGAATTCCTTGCATGTCCAAGACCCAGGAATAATCATGGTTAAACCCACACGAGTGCTGGAAACTCGCCAATTGCATTTGAGAAATCATGAAATAAAGCAATGTAAGGTCCAGTGGGACCAGTTTAATGAAGAAAGTGCAACTTGGGAAAATCTGGAAGAGATGAAAATTTCTTTTCCTTTTCTTTTTCAACAGGATGAAATCTGTTGACAAAATATTTTTCTTATATGAACTTATCTTTTTCAAGTTTATATGAAAGCCAGATTGAGGCAAACATTATTCAGGTTGAATAAAATGTATTGTGACATTGATTTCTGGAACTATTCAAGTTAGAAATAGTCGCATTGTTTTGTGAACTAATAAATTGGTTGACCTGAAGGTTAATTGAATATGTAATCATCAGGATGATGAATCTTTTGGGAGGGAAGCATGTAACACTTTGAACTGATGTTACTTCCTCCTGAGCATTCAAGTGTTGATATATGATTTCTTCTGTAAAAGGATGTGTTCCTTTGATTGTGAAGTCATGCTTGATATGTATTGTATCTTCTTTACAATTAAAGATCTTTGACTGAGTCGGAATATGATTGGAATATTTTATTTCTTTCATTTTACACCTGAGTTTAATCTGATCTTGGAATGAATTGTGGATTTATCCATCTATAAGACCCAGCCTTGGATCAGTGGCATTGATCCAAGAGATGCTTTAATTTTATTTGGGATGAACAAAAATTATAGACCTTACGCAAGTTGCAAGGTCTGAATGCGTTGAATAAGCTATTCCGGAGTCTAACTCAGGCTGATCGTGTTAAATGAATTGGTTCCCTTTATCGTAATATCAGGAAGGTCTTGATCGTGGGCTAAGTAATAAATTCAGATACATTTATTCAACTAACTCATTAGCAGTGCTGGAGTGAATCCTTTTCGTGAATGTATATCTATAGGTTCTTATATCTGAACATTCTAAATGTTAGACCTAAACTAGATTTATTAAGGTTAATAACCTATGGGTTAGATTAGTGTTAATCTAACCTAGCCCTAAGCTATAAGCTAAAAGTTCCTAAAGTTAGCAACCTAGCGCTAAGGAGGTTAGACTAAGTATCATCTTAAATCCTAACCTATGTTTCTAACCTAACATATGTTAGTGGAGGAAGGGGACCTATGAAGGGGTGTGAGCCATGGGTGGTAGTTTCTATGGCATTAAATGAAGGAGATAAGCATGAAGGACAAGGAATTAGCGGAGGTTTCGAATGGCGAGTGAAGCTGACGTGGCAGAGTCACCAAACCTAGAAATGGTCTTTGATTTGTTTTTATCCATCGCCAACTATGGCGGTCAGTGGCAATGGAGATTGAGCGGGAATTTTGGAGTTAATACAATTAATGAACTCGGTCTTCGAGCTCGGATTTCTCGGGAAGACATGCAAAAATGGAAAACTGGTAGTTTGTTTGGTTTTTTATGCACTCCGGTTTTGTCTCTGTTTGATCACTGGTTCTTCGCACCAGTCTACTTGGTGTTACATGGAAAATATGAGAGTAACTATCTCTTTTCTCTGTCAAGGAAAGTTTATAAGGCATGGAAATAACAAATTATTGTTGTTGAATCTAACGTGGAAAAAGAGGAGAAGGCTCGAGCTCTTTCAGTGGTCTTCTTCGGATTTTTAAGCAACATTACCAGGCATGTTAGGCCCTAACTTTTAAAAATCTTTCTTTCTTTCAAATGATTTCATTAGAACAACTCTGTTTAGATGATTTTTGGGATCAGTTGGTTTTTATGGTAGCTTTGTGTGATTTAGTTGTTGTATCTTCTTACTGGCTCAATTTTTAAAGTGAAACCTTGATGGGTGTGAACTTTGTTTCGAACAGATGTACTATCTTGCTGTGTTTTACATTCTGGTTAGATTTTGTAGAAATGTTTGCAAGATAAATTTATGAATTCGGTTCTGTAGGAGTCCATGAATTTTTTTCTTGTTTGATTCAGACTTCAGTCGATACCTTGATGTTTCCACTTGTTGAAAATGATACTGTTGGATTTCTTGAATGTACAATATATACGACTTCTTTAAAAGTTTTGTCGTGAGTAATATATGTTATGGTTGCGGAATCTTGTTGGATCTTGCTATAATACTTAAGTTACTTCTGATTGGATAACTTGCTGTGTTTATAGTATTTGAATGCGACTTTGTAGAAGTTTCCCCCCCCCCCTTGTGTTGCAATTATGGGATTTAATCCGTTGATAGTTTGCAATATATTTATATATATAAAAAATGACTCTGTGGAGTCCTTGGAATGTTTCATATATTATGGACTCCTGTAGAAGTCATATATGTGAATAATATTAGTTTGATTCAGTTGGAGTCCTTGAGGGGTAAGTGGTAATATGACTTCTGTTTCCTTGTTATGAATAATTTCGCTTAGCAATGAATTTCGTGGTATAGACTAGGTTGGAGTTCTTTTTATGTTTTTTCTTCTACTTAAGCTTAGAGTGAATACTGTTGTTATGGATTCAGTTGAAGTCCTTGATATGAAACCAGTGTTTCTGCTTCTGTATAAGCTTGGTTGTGAACACTTATTGTTATTGGCTCTGTTGGAGTCCTTAATATATATATATATATATATATATATATATATATATATATCTTGTATTTTGGCTTCTGTAGAAGTTATTCATGAATGCCATACGTTTCTACTTCTGAAGGAGTTCAGATGTTAATATGGTATGTTATTGTTTTGGTTGGAATTCTTGAATTTGATATGTATCTTGTATCTTTCTACTTCTGTAGAAGTTTATTTGAAGAATACCACATGGGTAAGACTCCTTTTTAATCCTGGAGGCATATATTATGTTTTCTCTTTTGAATAATCTCAGTTGTGAATACTGAACTGTTATGGAATCAGTTAGAATCCTTGATATGTAACTGGTGTTTCTACTTCTGTGTAAGCCCAGTTGTGATTACGGTCGATATTGACTCAGTGAGATTCCTTGAAAGGTATCTAGTATTTTAAACTTCTGTCAAGCTGGGTTATGAATGTTGTTGTTTTATTATGAATACTAAATGTTATCGACTTCGATGGAGTAACTGAAAAGTAATTTATGTTGTAACTTCTATAGAAGTTTTTGCTGTGAGTACTTTTAGGATCCTTGATTTGTTGTCATATGAATTCAACTTCAATTTAAACCTTTAATATAAGTATTGGTTGAATTTGGCAATGTTGGAGCCCATGATATGTTGTGTGTTGGCTTGATTATCGATTTTTGTCCTTGCTATGTTTTAGTAGGGATTAGATTGAACTGTAGTTCTTCCTGTGGTCTGGACTGGCTTAGTCGCAGGTGCATAATGTGATTGCATTACTCTTAAGTGGACGGTACAGTCATGAGCATGTTTGGAAGGGACATCTAAATGTTTCGGTTTGTTTCTCTTCTGTTGTAAAGTATATGTTGATAAATTTATATTTAATTTTTGGATTTGTAAAACATACTGATGGATTCATGAATTGTTAGGATATTCATTTTGTTGAATATAATGGCTTGTTGGATGTTTTTGTCCTCGGGATTCAGATGGATAGTTGTTTTAGATGCATTTTTTCTTCTTGGTCACTAACATTTATGAAGAAATACATGAAAAGTATCTAGGACTATTTAGTGACTATAATACGAGTTACGCATTATAGTCATGTTTGAATTACAAAAGGGCATAGTCTGAAGTATGTTTTCATGTTTGGTGAAATGATTTCATTTAAACAGGTTGTTTAATGAGAGCAATTGGTGGATTGCATTTGTTTTAAGAGTTAGTGCTTATCATGCTGAGTTCATCGAACTTACCCATGTTGACAATTTTTGAAGATGGTTGCCGTAAGTGGTAAAAGCACGCAGATCTGATAGGATGTTCTGATTGTTTAATTTGGTTTTATGCTGAATTACAGCTTGATTCTCTGAATGTACTACTTGAAGAAAGATTTTCTTTTGTTGTTGAGTATTGTATCAAGTATGCTGAATGCATAAAATGTATTTGATTAGCTTGAAAGGAATGAAAAGAGATATTTGTTACTTATGTGTTTGTATTCGTATCTTGATGGTTTGACCTTCTTCGGTTCGAATGATCTTGAGAGCATTATTATTATTGTATAAAGTGGAGACTCTTGTGATTATCTAAGTAAGCTTGCAAGATTATGTGACTGAATACTTATGATTCTTTAGTAGTTCTAGTATGTTCTATCTAAAGCTAAATTGGAATTTAGATCACTGTCTTTCTGGAAGCTAGGGTTAAAATAAACCTGAGCAGGAAGCTAAACGAGCTGAATAAATTATTACTTCCTAGTCTTGATCTAAGTCAGGACAACGTTTAATTGGATTCTTAATCACTATATCTCGATACTATTAAGTAAGATATAAATTCAGTAATGAGAACTGATATAAACCTAAAAAGGGTTTGGTTAGCAATCTCATGTGAAGGTTGAGGGTTATTGTCCAATTTCATTGATTTAGAATTATGTATATTCTATGAACTCCTTGAAGGGATGTCTAGTCTTAATAAATTCTCTTATGTAAAGGGTTTTATTATGAAAGGTAATTCTAAGGTGAGGAACCCAGGGATTGGGAAAGACTAACCTTAAGGGAGCGTCTTATAGTATAATTTTTAACTCAACATATGTAACACTTATTAATAAGTAGATCTTTTCGAGGTGGATTTAAAGGTTGTACCTTCGAGAAGATTAGGATCTTCTCGAAGATACAACAATGCAAGTGACTTATGATGACACCCTTTACATTGATCGTTAAGATTTACACCTTTAACTCGAACAAGATACTCTGGGACTGATTAGGAATGTGGTCACATTATAAGGCTGCCCTAGGAGACTTGGGGTATCTTGACACACTGGATTAACTAGGGTTGACCCAGTATGTCAGCATATCCCTAGTCCTTGGGAGCATCCCTATAACGTTGTCATCTTACTAATCTGTTCCTGAGTGAATAACTTGGGACAGAAGTCAGTATAAGACATTCTACATAACATACGAATGGGGTGAAGGACGTATTCCAGATTTATGAGTATGCCATCAAAGAATACGAGACATAAGCGGTATGTTTCAAATCTTTGGCCAAAGTATCGCAATCTGATGATTGCGTTGTCCTAAGTCACCTAGTCTAAGGGATGAGATGCCGATGAATAATGGTAACAATTATTCAGATAGGTTCCTTGGATAGAGCATTCTGAATCCCAGATTAGGGAAGAGAACCGCAAGAGTGATGTGTTATATAAAAACGCCAACTTTTAATACTCATGAATAGATCGGTAGATTACCGAGTCATGGAATGAATAGATCGAAGGTGCTCCGAGTCATTACAGCTGCATATGGTTATCTGTTGTGAGAATGGTTGTTTTGATTTGTGAGTTCTAAATTATGTATTTAGAACCAGGAGGCATTTGTCAAAAAAAAAATTACTTGTTCTAATGTATAAAAATGAGGATGTTACAATTTGATTCTGTAGGCATGGGGTGCACCCTAGGTGTTGGTTCTTTCCTAGCAGTAGATATTTGCATGGTAGAGGTAGAAGATGTTAACACAAAAAATATCCCAGTGCCCATATTCCCAGCTAAGTATTGGACTCTCCATTTCGATGGAGCTGAATGTCATTATGGAGCTGGGGTTGGAGTAATCCTTACTTCTCCTGAAGGAAAAGTCCTACCATTTTCCTTCAAACTAAATTTCGAATGTAAAAACAATGGCATTGAGTATGAAGCCCTCCTCCTTGGCCTCATTGTAGCTAAAAGAATCAGTGTTGATAACATCAGAGTGTTAGGAGACTCGCAATTGGTAGCAAATCAAGTTACTGAGATGTATGAAACCAAAGCCGAGCACTTACAACACTACAAAACAGCTGTACTAAATTTAAGCAATCCTGTGAAAACATAATCTTCTCGCCAATTAAATAGCAACCTCAACATCACACTTTACTCCAAATAGTAAGTTAGAGGATACACGTTTCATGGTATCCCTTCATGATGAACCATTGATAAAAACAATGTCAAATCCTCTTTTAAATGGAAATGAAAACAAATCTATTATCCTAGACCACATCAATAGTGATACAACCACTCTTGATTTCTTAAACACCTATGCGGCATTACACCTTGCCCATCACATGGTAGATTTATCCCTAATCCCTCATGCATCTTCTTACTTTGGGAATCCCATGACAAAGCTTCCCTCATAAAAGAAACTTAGCATATATGCAGTTGAGAATGGAGATGATCTGGAACTACCTCCAGCCCCGCCTGAGTTTGAAGAAGGTAACGCTTCTTTAATACAAGAAACAATTGATATTAACATCAAAATGGAAGATGAACAAAGGATATTGAAGTTAGGATCGTCATTAACTCCATTAGAAGTAGAAATACACACTCAGATCCTCAAGGAACATCAGAAGGAATTTGCATTTAATTATAAAGAAATGATAGGGGTTGCACCACACATTACGGTGCACAATCTCGTCACTAAATCAGATGCAAAACCGGCTAAGCAAAAATCAAGACCAATGAAACCCAAGGTAGCTCTCATGGTAAAAGAGGAGGTAATAAAGCTCCTCCAAGTAGGATTCATCAAACCAGTTGATTACTCTCAGTGGGTATCTAATATCATTTCGGTTCTCAAAAAGTATGGAAAGATACGCATCTACATAGACTTTCGAGACATTAACAAAGCATGTCCTAAAGACAACTTCACATGACCATCCATAGACTTCATTGTTGATGCAACATCTGGATTTGAGCTTTTATCTCTCATGGATGGATTCTCAGGATATAATCAAATCAGAATATCCGAACAAGATCAAGCTAAAACCACATTTATAACTTCTTGGGGAATCTATTGCTATTCTGTTATGCCATTCAGACTCAAGAACGCTGGTGCTACATACCAGTGGGATATGACGTATACATTTCATGATCTTATTCATAAAATTGTGGAATCCTACGTAGAAGACTTGTTGGCCAAGGCCAGGAAGCGTTGTGACCATACGGAAGTGCTTCACATCATTCTTTCATGTCTGATAGAATATAGAGTCACTCTAAATCTAGAAAAATGTGTCTTTGGTGTGACATGAGGGAAGCTCCTAGGTTACATTATATCATCACACAGGATCGATGTTGACCCAACCAAAATTAAGGTTGTTCTCGAAATGGTCCCACCTTTGGATGAATCTGGAATCAGATCATTTCTTAGAAAACTTGGCACAATCCAAAGATTCATCCCAGACTTAAGTTTTTCCATTCATCCAATCAACAATCTACTCAAGAAAGATTATAGCATTGATTGGACCGAAGACTGCAATGGGGTGTTCAATGTAGTTAAGTGTTTCTTGTTATCACCACCTACGGTAATACCACCTAAACTAGATCGCCCGTTAATTTTATATTCGCGAGCCACTAATGTTTCGCTAGCCTGTATGCTAGCTCAAGAAGATGATGACAATAGAGAACGTGTGATCTATTTCATTAGCTGAACATTGCTTGACTATGAAACATGCTACATGCAAGCAAAATGAGAATTCCTTGCCATAGTCTTTGCAACAAAATTCTTAAGAAATTACATGCTAAATCAAGAAACAAAATTCATTGTAAAAATAGAACATTTACGAACGTTCCTCACACAAGGGTCCTTGTCTAAAAAGGTTGGACACTTTATAACCTTAATGGGTGAATTTGAATTAAAGTTCATAAATAAGAAGTTGGTTAAAGGAAAAATCATCACAGATTGGTTAGCTGATAATCCATTGGACAGAGGTGATCTAGTAGATCTGGACTTTCTAGATGAGTGCGTATACTACATCAAAACCTGACCTTCTATCTCTGAGTGTTCTTGGTACACTGATATCATTAATTATATCATGGACCGTACATATCCAGAAGGTGCTACACCACAATGAAAAATGCGTTTGTGTATTATCGTAGCTAAATGCGTCATCATAGAGAAAGTGCTCTATTGAAAAGCATTCAATGGAATGCTTTTAAGATGTGTCAACATAGAAGAATCCAAGAATATTCTCCATGAATCTCATAGTGGAATGTGTGGAGGTCACTTCGGTGGCCATGCCACCACTCATAAAATACATCGAATGGGCTATTTCTGGCCTACTCTAGAGCACGACGTAGTAGAGTTTGTACGAAGGTGTCATAAATGCCAAGAATTCTCTTATGAGATTCACATGCTGGCACAAGCTCTACAACCAATCACTACTCCATGGCCCTTTTCTATGAGGGGCCTAGATTTAATAGGGAAATCCTCTCCCTCATCTACAGATGGCCATAATTTTATAATCACGGCCACCAAATATTTTACCAAGTGGGTAGAGGCTATGCCTCTTACTACTGTACCAGGTTTTGTAATTGCCAAGTTCATTTTGAACCAAATCATTTGTAGGTACAATGTCCCACAAGTCATTATCTCAGATAATGGGACTTCTTTTAAGAATGACGAAGTTCACGACTTATGTAATAAATTTAAAATAATCCATCATACAACCTCCTTATATTACCCTCAAGCCAATGGACAGGCTGAGGTGACAAACAAAACATTAAAATCCATTCTCCTTAAAACGGTGAAAGAAAACAAACGAGATTGGCATTTGAAGTTATATCCAGCCTTATGGGCCCACCGAACCTCAATAAGAAAACCAACAGGAGTGACTCCTTTCTTGCTAGTATTCAAGGCAGAAGTAGTTCTCCTGCTTGACGTTGAAATACCCAGTCTCCACATTTCATTACAAGGGATTCTAGATGAAGATGCTTATAGAGAAGCGCGTCTCTCCCAATTAGAAATCCTAGATGAAGCTAGGTTAGATGTTGAATAATGGCATAGAGTCTATGCTGACTGGATGTGTTGGCAATATAATAAAAAGGTCTATGAGTGTGACATATATGAAGGTGATCTAGTTCTAAGGCTAGACAACTGGATTAGTAAAAAGACCAACGAAGGAAGGAAGTTCCGGCCCAAATGGTTGGGCCCATACCGAGTCATGAAGGACTATGAAAATGGTGCATATCTCTTATGCACACTAGAAGGTGAGGAATTTGGTGAAACAATCAATTCTCTGCACCTCAAAAAATTCTACGCATAAGAAGCTAGCACTACTTGTATAACTATATCTACATTGCATCTTCATATAGATTAGGATCATTTTGTCCGCTTGTTTCATACAAAAATTGTGATCAAGTAATTTTTTCTCAAAGCAATTCATTACAAACTTCTTATGGTATTGGCATAAATGCTCTAATCATACTTCTCCATTTCCATGATATTGTCAACTATTTCAGAATCATTTCATCAAATAAAGCTAGATATGACAAAGTCTTAATGGTAACCATACCAAGGTCCACATGCTTGTTCTCACTTTGGGTTTCTTCTTAGGATAGGTGTCCTGCCTATGGTCTGTTCTAGAAGTGTCATGGTGTCACATCTATCCCATATATATATCTCTTTGAAAATAATAACACACTGACATTTTGCTCAAATAAACAAGTCAAATATAGAATCAAACAAAAAATTTTAAATTTACACATTTCCTTGCCCCACTAGCTTTTGGTGATGAGTTTGCATCTCTTACTAGTGACGTAGGGTTGGGAAAGGATGGAAATGCCCTTACTCACCTATGCCTTGCCTATGGTGATAAACCCATTCTTCTTACTAGTAGCACGGGGCAAGGTGTGGGGGCTCCTCCTGACAAACAAACGTAAAAGGTCATAGACAAACAATTCAAATCTTAAAGTCTTGAGTCAAAAACAAATGAATTAGATGTCCAAAATTCCAAGAGAATTAAAATCCTAAAAACCCAGATTTTGTCTACCATGTGGCCATCTACGGATCTAAGTCTAGATAAACCGCAAAGCAAGTTACATCCCAAAACTATGAAGTCACTTGAGTGGAGTAAGCTTGTAGCATCCTAATTTTCTTCTTTCAAAGCTTTGTCTATATTTCATCAATATCATTTCAACACATTTCATAACTTGCACCCTTTCTAGCTCTCGGTGATGATCCCTCACATCTTACTAGTTGTGTGGAGTTAGGAGTAAGGGCAGGTTAATCTGCTCATCATATCAGCTTATCTTCACCACTTTGCTAAAGCAAATATGAAGTGTCCAAAATTTATTACATAAACTAAGATTCAAAATCACATTGTATCTACATTATCATATATCAGCATCATGAAATACAAAAAGAAAGTAAAACATTTGTATCATTTGTACTGCATTGCATACATTCTAAAGAGCATACATGCATAACATCATAATTTACATGAGGAAAATGGAAAGGAAACAAAGCCATAAATGCCAAAAGTTTGATCCAAAAAGAATATATATATATATATATATATATATATATATCAAAATAACTGTACAATGCCATAATATGCTAAGCATGGTCAAAAGGCTCAAAGAGCCCGACATATACAAAAGAATATATCATACAAAATATAGGAGATCCAAGTGGCTTCTCAACCCCTATGAGACCCCTCTGAAGGTGCATGCCCGCGCCTAGGACTCTGGCTACGCTGGTGCTCTGAGTGCACGGAGGTCTCAGGATCCCGAGGGGCAACCGCAGTCTCACCATGAGAATGACTCCTCATCAGGCGCTTGGCTGTCCTATACCCCACTAGCTCCGTTCATAGAGTCGATACCATCCTGGCCACATGTCAGACTAGGGTAAAGACATCAGTGTGTGTACCAGCTGCTGAGGGATCCCTAGCATCCACAGATAACTTTGCGTGGGTCCTCTCCATGGGGATCATTAGGGTATCTGTGCATACCTTGCGAATCAGGTCTCACCATTCATCGGTGGTCTCTGCAAACAAATGGGAAAACAAATTAGAAATAAAACAAGAGGAGAAATAGTAAATAAGGCAATCCTATTTAAAAACAAACATTAAAAAGAAGGGTGGTAACTTACTCAAATCACCAGGCCTCCAAGATGGATCTCTAGGGTCAGCACCTACCACAGGTGCCGCTGCTGACTGAGGTGGTCCCCCCATGGCTAGAGCAACGTGGCATCCTACAACAGACTCATCCTCCCCACCATGGCCCTGGGAGAGTGGCTCCTCTAAATCCAGAGTAACTCTCTCTGCACTCTACTCGGCCCTCGCTACCTACATGATATCCTGAGTGTCATGCCACTTAGGATCACTATCCTCCTCAGTCTCCTCCTCTGTCTCTCCCCCTGTAAACTCCTCAGACTTGGAGTCTATGTCGATGGGGTCATTGCTGCTATGGGCAGGACCCGTGGCAATTGGAAGTAAAGGTTCCTGAGGCACACCGGATCTCCCTCGAGCACGTATTACCCTCCTGGCCACAATAGGAATTCCAGGAGTAACAACTGTCCAATCCCATCCTCTAGGACCCCCTCTGCCCTCTCGAATTGACTTGTATACTGGTGCTACTAGGGGAAGCAAGCCCATGCAGGGTACGCCAAACTGATGAGGAACTCGACCAAAGGGGTGTATCTCCACTCACCCCACTCTGTCAATAAGCTGCCATGTGGTGGAGTAGGAGATCAAAGTAAGAGCCTCCTCGCCCCATATGCCTGCCATGGTCTGATATGGTGTGGCCTCCATGTCATCGGTGGTCAAAGAAGCAACTGGCTGATGAGGTGCTCTGAGCACCAACATATCTGTCCATCTGGCTGCCCTGACAGCTTCGGGATTTGTCACCTCTACACCTCTACCATAAGGGATGAAGTGCTCATAAACCCAACTCATGACCAGGGTCAGGTGGCTCAAAGACTGCCCCTGTAAGAAGACTACCCTATATGAGTCATGGTAGGTAGTCCCAAGTATATCCACTCCCCAGGCGTAAATCTGGCAAGGTCCCTCAATTTGTGCAATGATGGGGGACCAATAGTATAGCAGTGTGTCTCCTCCCTTGTACCCGATCAGTCTCAAGGCAAGGATCCCCATAATAGCCTGGAAAAGCAAGGGGATGGGAAAACTGGGAATAGATCGAACTCTGACCCCCTTCTTCAAACCCGTGGAGATGACTGCATCTCCCATATAGGAAGCCCACTATGTTATCTGGGCCCGTGAACTTGCTGTCTCAAGGCTAAGATGTCTCCCAATGATCAAGACCCCCAAGATATGGTAAACATCCTCTAGTGTGATGGTCCACTAACCTCAGACCCCTAGTAATCAGAAGGTGTTCCGATCTGCATCCCAATAAGATAATAAGTCACAAAGAATGTGACTGGATGGTGCAACATGTGGAACGTGTGAGATACGCAGTATCCTGGCCCTCTGAAGAGTGTCCTCCTCATCCTGTGAAAGTGCATCTAGTACTACTGGGAGCCAGTCACACTTCCTCTCTCGGCTCCACTGAATGTACTCCTTTCTCACCTGCATACACCCAAAAACACACAAAACAAAGCAAGTTAGCATCCAAGTGACATTAGAAAAATCATAAAAATGCATATAAAAACTAAAAACGTAAAAACAACCTCAAACAGATGTTCTTTTGGCATTCTATGCAAAACCACCACTCTGAGCAGGGAGGCGGTTTCGTAACCGCCACCTTAAGGGTGGAAGTCGTGTAACCACCACCTTGAATAGGGCGGCGGTCATGTAACCGCCGCCCTGGGCAGGGCGGCAGTCATGGCCTGAAAACCCACATGGGTTTTATACCCTAAAAGAAGCCTAAAAACACCAAAAGATGACCATTTTAACTAAAACAAGGCTTACCCAGTAGGTGCCCCCCCTAGATGGACCTTTTGAACCTAACATTTTCAAAAATAACCTTCCCACAACAAAGATTTTAGCATTTTAAAATTAAGGGGGTAAAAATGCTAAATTGAGGAAAACTAACTTGTGATCTCGCAGGTCTATGATCTACACGTGGAGGCGTGATCGCTATCTTACCACGAATGTTTTGACTCTACTCTCGTAAGAAACCATCACCGTGGGTCCCAGAGCTCAGAATCAATCAAATCAACGCACGCAAATGAATAGGAAAATGGGCCCACTTTCATATATATAATAGCCTGAATTGTTTTGAATGTTTTTTTTCACAGGTTTGGAGTGCCGACGGAGGTAAGTTCTTACCCCCGCACAAATGGTACGTCTTCATTTCCCATTATTTTAGCATTTATTTTCTGATCTATCTTGTCTGTCTGCACTTGAGTTCTCTTTTCATTTTGTAGGGAGCAAGAATTTTGGATGGCTTTATTTCAACACACAGACGTATCAGGTATAACCTCCAACTTCCCATTTCGGGACTTCCATACTCGAATCCACCATTTTACGCCTCTTCATGGCTAAAACGCTTCTCCAAGGGGGCAATATGTATGTACCCAAAATTGTAAGGTACTGCACTACTGGAATAATGTGACACGTGTCCCAATTATGAGACAAGTCTCCTTGCAAGGTATTCAGGATCTATAAAATCTCCCCAAGTGTGCATTAACAACCCGTATGCCCCGCTTAGCCCCCGCGTCCTTTTTTTTTCTCTTTTTCCCTCTTTTCTTGGCCTTTTGCTCTTTAGTTACGAAACCACCACCCTGCCTGGGCGGCGGTCCTGTAACTGCCACCCTACTCAGGGCGGTGGTCCCTTACATGTTTTCTAGAATGCTCTTTTAACACGACTCATGTAAATTTCAACATTTACCAACATTTTTTCACCACCATAAGCTTGCATTAATGATTCTGGTTCCCTGGAATAGTGTTTTGCCATTGTTTATAGTTTAAGAGATCAATTTGGTTTTTACCTTGGGTAAATGCAAATGCTATAAATAGTTGGCTTGTGCTCAAGCAAATGGCCCCTCAAATTTTCCTCTAAATTTCTCATTGCAATAGATTAGTCTTTCATTTTATTTAGAATTCTTAGTTTCTTTCATTGCATGCCTAGTTAGTGTTGTTTTGCTGTTAGGAAGCCACATAACCATCTTGTCCAAATGTTGTTGATATTTCATCCAATCCATTGGAGTAAAATAGTTTGTTTTCATTAGGAAGCCATTAGAGTTACAAGTTTTGTTCTTCAAATAGGATAGTTTCAGGTTCTGTATGTTTTATGTTGCATGACTTGCAATAAATACCGCTAGGAATTACATAAGCCAAGCTCTGTACTCTTGCGCTATCTCTCTCCTACTCGCATTGTATTCAGTTTGTATCGTAAGCTACCTTTTTCCCAATATCTACTTCTGTTGATGCTAGCATCACACACTTTTATGGATCCAAGTGAACACAAAGGAACGAGGAGATCACACTGAGGGGACATAGACACACACACCATCGGATTCGCCACTGTTCTGCAGAATCCAGGTTCTAGCTTTCAAAGTTCTAATTAGAAACATATCAAATAGAGTAGCCAATCACTTTATTTTAGTCAATTTTACTTTTGATATTGCCAGGGGAAGCTGTGGGGATTGATAGTTTCTGAGAAACTATGATTCATTTCTCACTTCTGAGGTAGGATCGAGAGTCTTGCAAATAGACTAGATCAATTGTTTCATTATTTAGAATAGGTTCACAGTTACACAGACAAATAGCTATACTTGGTTATCTTGTTTGTTTTAATTTGTTATTCTAAACTATTGGTTCTAGATATATTAGATAGTTGTTCTTTAAATTTTGTTTAGTAGATAGATATATCAGATTTAGGAATATACATAGACATATTTTTCACAATTAGTTTATTCTGTCATTAGTTAGATTTATATAACTTTCTTTTGTATGACAATCATGGGACCTAGAGAGCCCAGGGAATACGTATTCAAGCCAATTGTGCCCCAACCAAATCTCATCATAGCCATAACTGATATAGATAAGAATCTCAGGATCCAAGTCTTCCAAACAACAGTAAAATTACAACAAATTAGTTTCCAACTACACGGGTTAAACATAGAAGATGACCAAGCACACACATTTTGGTCAAATCAACCAAACTACAGATTACCCTAGATTCATATCCACATGACAGTAGAATGGTTTGAAAGAGATCAGACCTTTGGTTGTGATCCTTTGGTCCCAAAGCCAGATACAAGAGACACTCTCACAAATATAGATACTAGCTTGAGAATTCAGGTTGTACAAATACCTGTAAGATATTCTGAGAAGATCGCACAATTATTATTTCTGAATATAGAAGCTGAAAAGGCATATGACTATTGGATACTAGGGATTAGGGATTGATTCCACACATGACCATAGCAGGACCACAACAAATATGAATCTACGGTTGTGACCCAAAAATCCCTCAACCCAATGAATCTACTGGTCAGTCTGACATTGACGCTGGCTTCTGTACACTAGTATTCAGATCTACTCCACTTCCACCTATCATTATTGAATAGTTATCCTTATTAGACATAGCAGCTGACAAAGCTAGGTAATTCTGGACTAAGCTAGAGAATCACCCATAGAGTCAGATATAGTTACCATCTACCCTATGACATTATCTGGAAACATACACGAAACTATCTGAGGTCATTTTCCACGTATTCCACAACCCTTTGAGCAGTCATGCTTGTTGATCGATCCATCACACTAGTTTAAGTTAGAATGGCCTTCTTTGCCTTAGATTCAAAATTTCCACTAGTGCGTGTCAAAGACATCAGATTGCCTAACTAGTTTGTCTACATCCCATGCATATTCAATCCCCACCAGCTGTCTCGGCATGACCTCATTAGGTCAGGTACGAGGAAGATTTTCTTGTAGATTCCCATGCTCTCTTGTCACTTTTCCATCGTATAGCGGCCAATAGAGGTGATTGATGGGGATTCTTGTTAGAGGAATTACTAATATTTGAGTAGGGTTTTCAAAGATAATATGTCATTTCTAGATTATTGTATGATGAAGATTGGTAGCAAGCCCAAATGAGGTCATTCTATGCTGGTACATGAATCACAAAAGAACTCGTTTGTAGAAGAAGCTTCTAAAAAAATGGGTATGATTTCCATTGAGAAAAATAATTACATTAGTGAAACTTTTCTTGTTAGATAAATTATTCCAGCTCAGGAGAAGAAATTTTTTTTTGTAAGCAAGGAGGATGTAATGGAAACTCTTTAAAAGTGTGAGGAAGGGAATAAAAAAGTTAGAGCTGCTAGGTTGATAGTGAATCAAGCAAGATAACACATACAAGATTTCAAGGAAACGATGAGGGAAATTGTTGCAATAAAGACTACACCCTTGAAAGAAGACTCTACAGAGAAACTAGCACATGAGGAGGAGCCTCACATAGACACTGGTGTAAAATTGCAGCCTACTTTAATTTCTAAACCAACAACTTTTGATCAGCCTTCAAATACTTTCAACAGGAACTTAAGCAACAATGTTGGGGGTGGCTCAACATATGTCTATCTTGAACACATGGAGGACATTTATGGCATTGAAAGGTATGAACAAACATGGTTGGTTGGTTACAAAATTGAAAAATATATTTCAATTCAAAAGGTACCTATCAATCCTCCAAAGAATAAGTCATTATCATATGGGATGGATTTACCAAGCAGTAATGAGCATAAAATTGTGAAAGGTGTTGATTCTTGTTCCACTTATTCTCTATCTAAAATAATGAATCACAATAGGGATAGTGTTGTTTTGGAGGTTTAGAAAGAAGCGGCAGAAGTTTAACCTTGTGTTAATATTCTTTATGAGGAGATACAAGAGAACCAAAGATGGTAGACCTTACATGATATAAGGGCTCGGGGGCATTATAAGATATGGGATCCGGGTAATATGTGGTAGTTATCCAAAACTATAAATTCTAATGTAGAAATTTTTTTGATTGCTTTCATAAGCCAAACAAGGAATTCAAATGTTTCTTTTGGGATTACAAGTGTTGGAAACCATGATTTATTCATAGGAGAATCCAGTGCAAGAAGGGAGAGTACCTCTCAAAGTACTAGCATTGGTTTTATGATTGCTAAAAAGGGTAAGAGAATGTTTTTTAATCATCTTCAGCCTGCTCAACTATGTATAATAGAATTCATAAGGAGGATAGAAAATAGTAATATGAGACAACAGGGTTGAAGAGGTGAGAGTGGAAATTCAGGGAAGTGGCGTCCCCATCCTTCTGCTAGGCCTTTGAGGCATCACGAACCTTATTTCTTGAAGGATCCAGAACTTTCATAGGTACAACAGCCTGTAGATATTTTGGGTGAGGAGTCTTTTTGAGAAAGGAGCCAGAACATGAGTGAGGGATTTTGTAACAACATGCCATCCCAAGAATATTTCAGAATGAATATTGACAGTTGTCCCAATAGAGATCATCAGAAATAGGTACTAGAGTTATAGAGGAGATTAGGACAGATCTCAATTCCACACTTCGATGGTTCTAAAAAGTGTACTGCACTGTTTTGGGTCTAGAAGATAAATAAATACTCTTACTTGAATCCTATGCGTGAGGAAGATGTAATTAAGTTTACAAGATCGTATCTTGAGGGAGACACTCATGATTTGTGGCATCATGGGCTAATTACATAGGGACACATACACATTACGACTCATGTAGAGTTTGTGTAGAGGATACTGAACAAATTTGATAGGAAGGACCCTAACAGGTTTTTCAGGGAGTGGACTTATTTGATACAAACTGGTCCCCTGGGTTAGTACATTGTAGATTTTCAGAGATTACCAGTCATGGTACTTGATGTCACAAAGAGGGGGTTGACTTCGCTGTTCATAGCAGGTTTGACTTATGTTTTCAGTGGATTTGTGAAGGCATTTGAACCTTCTTCCTTACACGGGGCTGTTAGGAAAGCTCGGGACTTGGAGTTATCCACTCCAAATCCTATGGCTCCAACTCTTGTTCAGTAGAGGGAGCCTCCACCAAGGTGGCAGGTGGTTAAAAAACCAATCATTTCCTGAGAACATAGATATGAGTTGAGGTGAAAGAAACTATGTTTTGATTTCCACACACTTTGGATTCTAGGATATGATTGCAGAGGTAGAGGGAAGGCTCATTTCATTGAAGTCTTTGAGGAGAGCAAGGGTGATAGAGGTGAGGAGTAAGAGACTCATGAGATGGATGATGGAGATGGGGTTGTGTTGGATAGTGTTGATGCGGGGTAGGAGGAGAAGACTTTTCCTCAAGATATTATAGCCACATTGCCTAGTACTATGATGTATAAGGCATTTAGGATTAGAGGAGTTATGCAAGGTCTATGTGTTGGGATACTCATCAATAGTAGGGAAACCCACAACCCTACTGATTCCTCATTAGTTGAGAGGTGAGGACTACATAAGAAGTATTTTAAGGGTCTCAATGGGGTTGTAGCCAATGGAGAGTCTTTGAGGTGCACATGGTGGGTTCCCCAAGTGAGCATCACGATGGGTAACTATAAAGTTACTAATGATTTCCACATTGTTGGAATGAGAGTGACCAAAATAGCATTGGGAGTGTAATGGATTCACTCTCTTAGTGAGTTTCAGACTAAATTTTAGATGATAGGGCTGAAATATAAGTTTGAGGATAGGAATGTGATTTTGAGGGGAGTATCTGCAGGAGGACCAACGATGGTTATAGCTGAGGGGATGGAGAGGATGATCTAGCATGGTGAGGATTTTTATTATTGCATATCATTGTGGAGTATGAGGGATGTATATTTGGCCAACAATATTGCACATGATATTGTTACTGAGATTGGGATTATATGTTCACATCATTCGAGGTTAGCATTATGTTGGTTATTAAAAGTTTTGGTAGACTAGAGATCTCATTTTTTTGTTGAGTACTCCAAGAACCGACACACTAGTGAGATTCTGGATGGTCACATACAGGATGACAACTATAGATTTGAGGATGAGATGATCTTCTATCAGGGAAGATTGAGCCTTGTGAAAGATTCATGGTTGAGAATGGAGGTATTGTGACATGTGCATTGTCCTTCTATGACTAGGAATTTGAGTTGCGATGAGATCTACAGGTTCATGTTGGAGAGGTTGATATGGAACATGTTGAGGGAGGATATCCCCAAATTTATACAGGCATATATTGTTTGTCACTATGACAAGTTAAAGTCTGCGGGTTCATCATTTTTTGAATCGACATTGGAAAACACTTCTATGTATTTTACTGCTTCTATTCTAGGTGAGCATTTTACCTACGTGTTAGTCAGTGGCGAGATGAAATTGACTCATGCTTATTTAGTAGGTTCACATTTAGCATAGGAGGTGGATGACGTGGAGCTAATATTTCTAGTTAACTGTCTACTAGATTCTTGGGACCTTTCCTCCACGCAACACACCGAGATATAGTATGAGGAGTCGTACTCTCACATGAGTGTAGATCAGGTGGGAGAGTTAGCACCATTTGTGCATAAACATGATATTTCACAGTTTTATTCAAGGGACTCTATAGGATTCAGAGTGAACTTGCATACCTAGGATTTGATTGGAGAGGTCATGATTGATTCTATGATGGCAAATTTGCATTGGCAGGGATTGGACTGATTGGAAATTTTGGTGTGAGTACCGGTGGAGAGTCAATTTTGGTATCATTCCACTTCATGAAAACATTGCTCTTAGTACCATATGGAGGTCATGATGATGGCATGGGGTTTCTTGGTTACCTCGGATTACATGGATCCCTGTGTAGACAATAAAATTAGGTCACACTCCCCTTTGGTCTCTCAACGAATAAACACCCTTCATCACATTCACCTAGCCATGGCACCCTTCACCCCACTAATATTACTTTAATTAATTAAATTAAATTAATTCATTATCCTCACCATATATATTATTTAAATATCTTAATTTAAATAATATCCACACATACACTTCACTTAGACACCTCACCAAGCTAACTCACCCTAAAAACCTATTCTTAGTAAATTACTATAACTAACTAAGACTTACCTAAACCCTAAAAATAAATGCCTACATTCCCTCTAACAACATTCCTGCATGCTTACAAGAAGCTTCTAGTCTAATCCATGGGTTAATGGCACGAGATCCGAGGAAATCAAGAGGATATCACTAGTTTAGTAAACCTAGGAAATCCTACCTTGACCGACGTCAGTTACCCCTAACTGTCGCCGGTTAAGCCGGAACCACCATTGGTTACCCTTTTAACCCAAAGAAAACCTTATTCTCAAGTTTGGTAGAAGGTTGGAAAAACATTGGACAAGTTAGAAAACATTAACATGTCTCAAAGAGATAACACATCTTTAGAGAGTGAATTCCAAAGAGAACACGCATGCAAGCAATGAGATCAAGCACTTTCTCTTGCATAGCCATCCTATCCATGATTTGATCTAACCAAGCAAAGAGGAATGTACATATAACCCATGCATAAGCTTTCTTTCAGTTGTTGATCACTTGCAGCCTTCAAACCTCTCATCAGCACCACCATCCCTTTCTCACAAACATCCAGGACCAAAATCCCAGTAAGTATAACATCATAATTCTCTGGTTCATTTCATTTCATCATTATTTTATCATCTATTATTTACCTACCCACCTATTAACCTTCTCCAACACTTCCACCTCCATATACCCTTTAAAATCTCACCAAATCCTACCCAAGTCGCCCAATACCTCATCCTAACTAACAAAATCCTTTTTGTAATCACAAAGGAGACTCAAAGCTTGTTCTGTGGCATTCCCAGATTTCCACAGTAACTGGCACCAGTTACACCTAACTGCTATCGATCACCCTTAACCAACATCGGTCTCTATATTTGCCCATACAACCAAGAACAGAGACCTACCAACCTAATTTCATCTCACCCTCATCCATCTGTGAATATACCTGAGACCTCTATCATACCTATAGAGATTCAGAACCGGTCATTTGACCTTCGGATCCTATTCTGACCTAGCCTGTTAGATTAGATCTATTTCTTATTGTGTTTTAAGTGAGATACCTAAATCATTTCAAACTATAATAGGATTAACTTTGTTTACAACATTAAATTTTTTAAAATAGTGGACTGATAGCCATCTAGGAAGTATCACACTTCCCAGATCTAGCATATGTCCGGAAGTTGACTACATATATTGTTTAATTCCTTCTGTTGGTCTTGCTTTTCATTACAGGTAGTTCCTCTTAGGCAAAAGGAAGTTCTCACAATCAGCTGTGGATTCAGAAGTCATACGCATGCAACAACCCATCAACCAACATTTGTACATGTATTCCTCCTACACCTGTTACAATATTTATTTCATCAATACTTCAAAGAAATGATCTAGAATTAGGTGTAACATTTTGGCACACTTGATGGGACCCATCCAGGGTTTGTTGCATTTCATTCATTGTTAGGAAAAATTTTGTGTTTTTTTCCTTTTTGAAAAGTATACACATTAATCTTCTTCCTTGGTAACCCACATTTTCTTTTTGTTTGCTGTAAAGGAAACCTTTCTTTTGGTGTAATTAAAAATAACCATTTCTTTGTTTTTTTTGCATTGTAGTGAAAGAGCATCCCTCTTCCTCTTAATCTATTTTTTTCATTCAACTTCACACTTTTATTTGAGCTTTAAAATAAGTGCATTACATTCTAATTTATCACATTAGCTCACATTAATTGAGGGAAACCTATACACTGGAAGTCATGACCAGCTGATGGTTGATAAACGAACTATAGAAAGCACTTTCTTTCTCTTTCTCTCTGTCTGAGTCTTACCAAACCTCACAGAAATTGAGAATACACACATTCTTAAACAACATCTTACCTAGAAGAAGTTATAGGTGATCACATGATCACGACACAGTGAGCACCCAGCTCGTTGCTCTGTCGAGTCATACTTCAGAGTGAAGCCCACCCCCACCATAACATACCTGAAACCTCACCTTGTAGATCTCCTTTTTTGTAGGAATCCATCCTCACCAAAAAACTCTATTTCACAACTCATATGTCAGTCCCTAAATAGCATAAGCTAAACAAACATAATAGAAAATGGCACTCCAAGGATCACATTTTTCTTAGTGTTTTTGCTTGGCTTATGTTTTGAGGTGAGAGAGCATGTTCTTCATTTTTCTTGTTCAACCTTGCACGCTCCTCATCATAGCTGGTGTATTTCGGCTTAACCTGAGTGTGTCTAGGCCATATCATCATCATTATCATAATTTTGGGTTTGATTCTACATCAAATTTTAATTCACAACCACTTTTCTTTCATCATTATTTCAATTTCACAATAATCGTTGTCAGTTACCTCTGACCACCATCGGTTACCTCTGACCACCATCGATTATACCCAACTGATGTCAGTTCTAGGTCCTTTTGCTAACCTACCCAAAAGGAAATTTTATTCATCATCTTCCACTTTTCACACTCCTTGTCACTACCATCATACCCATTGACATTGTAAACATCATCAAATTTGGCATACCTATCAGATTTCACCTTCTGCTTTGTTTTTCACTCACTGACCATTTTCTACAATGACCGAAAGTGGTTACCCCCAACCAGTGTCAGTTTTCCTTAACTGGCATCAGTTAGCCTATTTCACTTTCCAACAACCATTTGGTACCTAGTCCACTTTTTACCATCAGATTCACCTAGTCCTATTGTTTTCTGTGTCACTTACAGAGAAGCAACCCTACCTGATCAGTACTAGTTCACATGGCGCTGACCCAAAGAAAAGTAAGCGCACTTGTATTTCATGCTAGTTGTCAACCACTCACACCTAGTCCTTTACCACCTTCCATTTTATCACCAACCATGGATCCCATCCAACCTATTACTATCACTACCAGAGATGAGGAGTTTTCTCGACTCCTTGACCAAAACCCTGTCGCTTTGAAGTTTTAGCTTTCTCATTCATCCACTCGAGATGCCTTGAGTTAGTTGATATACGACATGCCTGTATCTATCCCCCTAACTGTCATTCCCACTACTGCATTAGCCCTATCTAGCTCTGTGCTACCCGCATCTACCTTACCCCCAGTCATTTCATAGCTAGGTCCTATACCCACTATGAATGTCATGTCTGGCACGTCCGTTACCCCCACCACATCCACCATACCCTCAACAACTACCCAAAACAAAACCTCATCATCCACTAATATTTCACACATACCCATAGCTACATTACCACCTCCCATATCGGTGTTCACTACTCTATTTTAGAACATGGTACTTTCCATTCAACAATCGTTAGCCCCTATTGCCACTAGGGTTACCATGAACCTTCCACCTCCCTATACATACTACCAACAACCTCTCATTTCATCCATTATTCACTATTGGTATGTATCCCCTATTTCATTGCTTTCTTCTCAATCAACCTACATGGAAGCCCCATACACTAGAGTGACACCCCTATTATATGCCCAAAACCAATCCCCTCACACTATAGGAGGCACCCAATCATCACAACCCACCAATGACCTAATTAAAATCGATGTTGGATAAGATGCAGACATTAGAGGCATCAGTTTTAGGCTCTTGTAACACTCTCACCTACGACGAGATTTGCAACGAGCCCATCCACCCATCCATCCCTATCTTCTCATACCCTGTGCATTGAGAAATTCCTAAATTCAATCGTTTCAATAGAAAATAAGACCCGTAGCAGCATTTGTGGTCGTTCAAACACGAGTGTTATCTGATTACTCATGATGATGCCTTGCTCTTAAGAACCTTTCCCATGTCCCTCACTAGACCTACATTAGATTGGTATAGTGGGTTAGCTAAACACTCTTTATTCTCATTCAATTAGGTATCCCAAGCCTTCTTGGATTATTTCTCTATCAATATCATCAAGAAAGTTACCATGACCGATCTATACTCCACGTGTCACTATGAGGAAGAATCTATCACAGATTTTTTTGCTCACTGGCGTAGCTTGATCAACCAACTCACCTTCAAACTGCCCCAAACAAAACTCATCGAGCTCTTCACACAAGCTTGTGCTAGACATATCTCACCAACCTTGTAGGTCCAAACCTTCCAAACATTAGATGAAGCATTCACTATGGCATGAAAGTTAGAGATTTGGGCCATCGAAGAGAAGAAAATATAATTACGCAATAAAAAATTGGCTTTCAAGTCGAATGATACCTCTTCTTCTTCCAAACCACAAAACCATTTTTCAAAAGCTAAGGGCACCACTAACACAGTGGTACTCAAGGCTAGTCTAGCACATCCGTCAAATCAGGGTACCTTCTCATCTAATCTCTCACCCATCGTGACTTTTCAATTCAGATAAGAGCAACGGAAATATACCCCAATCGGGAACCTTACTCTTATGTCTTAGAAAATCTTATCAAATACGAAGCCATCACCCTTCCACCTATAAAACCACACACTAGTTTTGACCCTGCTCGCCCCATTCTTGCATGGTATAAAGAAAATTATTTCTTTCATTATCATTGAATAAAGGGTCATAATGATGGCAACTATATCACTTTCAAGAATATTGTCCAAGAAATGCTCAAGAAAGGTGAGTTAACCATGGATAATGCTAATGCACCTGCCAACCAAAACCTACACATCTTCAAGAGACTATTTCCCAACCATACCTCTTCCTCTGATTAAACCTGTGAGACCTCAACTCACGATACCCATACCCGTGAGGTTCACGCTTTCTTTAATGATGTACCCTTCACCTCCCAATTACACCATATTCCTTCCATAGAGGAGATCTTATCCTGAAATCCTCCTTCCACGTCAGAACCAACCTCCCTTATTCTTTCACCAACAAAGGAACACCTTTCATCTCCTTCATCACCTACGGAGGAGTCTTCTGCTAACATTGAGACCATCTCACCCTTGGCTTTCCCACTTAGAGAACTGACACCTACATTACCTCCTCCACCCATAGAGGAGCACCCATTATCTCCTCCACACACAAAGGAACACCCATTACCTCCTCCACCCATAGAGGATCACCCATTATCTCCTCCACCCACAAAGGAACACCCATTACCTCCTCCACCCATAAAGGAGCACCCATTATCTCCTCCACACACAAAGGAACACCCATTACCTCCTCCACCCATAGAGGATCACCCATTATCTCCTCCACCCACAAAGGAACACCCATTACCTCCTCCACCCATAGAGGAGCACCCATCATCTCCTTCACCTATAGAGGAGCTCCCATTATCTCCTCCACCTATCATAGACATAGTTGAGATACCTTTGCCACTTGGCGAGCATTCTCCATACGATACCCAAAATCTTGCTGACATACTTTCGGCTCTCTTACCCACGAAAGCTGAAGGTAGCCAATTTCCCATCTCTAAGACACATTTTATGGGAATTTCCATTATGTCCTTATCAAATCCACCTAAAGACATGTCATTCTCACATTTGGATGATCACCTAGATTATGTGGATAAAGCCTTACTATAGGGGGCACCTTTTTCTTCATGTCTTAACACAGATGCAAAGGTTACTTACTGATACCTCCACTATCTACCCAAAAATATATCGACCAATCAAACCAAACACAACCACCTCTATCATAACTCCTTCCATGACACCTGTTATAGCTCAAACCACACCCTTACCAATAACTCAACCTACACCTAAACCCAAATCCATACCTACAACATTTTCCTTGACTAAACCTATTACCATTTTAGGGGTCACCCCGACCACCAGCCTTACTTATTCACCTATCAAACTAGATTTAGCTACATCCTCTAAACTCAACACCATACCTACACCTACACCCAAACAAAATAACCAAACCCATCGACCTCATATCCTTGTTGCACCAATCACACATACACCTATCCTATTTGTCTTAGGATCTCATCTTCCCCACATGGTCAAGAAACCTCCACCCACCAATAAACCAAAAAAAAAAAAACCCATTTCTTCCTCACAAACCTCTAATCTCCTCAGATGTCCAACATGACTTACCCCAGAACCTACAACATCTTTACCACCCATACCTCCAATACCATCAGTTATTGCTTCACTACCCACTACACTTCAGTCATTATCTCTCACACCCTAAGCACGACCTACGTCATCTACCTTCACAGCACCCCCGTTATCCCCATGGGTAACTTGCCCTCTTCCTCCATCTACTTTTCCTTCTAGACCTCGTACACCCACATCACCTTTACCTAAGAAGGTGAAACCCAAAAGCAAAACTCCACTACCCCACAATAAGGTAGTCAAAATAACCACACACCCTCCTAGTCGTCCATCTACTATACCCCTACCTAAACAAACATGATTGACACCTAAAACCACATGAGAGCCTTAATCCATAGCTCGATCTGCTTCTCCTCTTTCAAAGAATGTTCCTCGACAATCAACCACACCTACATACAAACCTACGATCACTTCCCATTGCAATCCACTAGCAGGGTCCTATGCCAAAATTTTAACCAACCTCCTGGAGATTTTTGTCATCACATTACCACCACTCTAACCTTATGAACCCCTCAAACCCAAGAAAAAATGGTTTAGCAATACTAAAATTTATGGTTACCATGGTGTGCCAAGGCATGAAGTGGAAAACAACAAGGCCTTGAAAAATGTCCCTATCTAATTATGTCCACCAGGAACCAACTTTGATGATGATGACATTCTCGATGAGGATCCTACTTCACCAACACCCATTCCCACACTACCCACTCTAGAACCACAACCTCCATCCTCACAACTCCTAGCATCACCCCCAAGATTTGAAATTAACATGGTTTGTATCAGATAACTTTCCACACCACCACCCAAATGTCATTGCACCTAGCTCACCTCACAAGGCTTTTCTCCTCTAGTAGGTTTTTTCCCTTCATTTCATTATATCACTCATCCTACACCTTCTCCATTTAAAAAATCCCCTCAAATCAACATGATACACGTCACTACATGTGTGTAGAAGGATAAGGGCAAAAAAAAGGAAACTAACCCACCAACCAATCATATACCTAACTTACCATCTACACCCACACCTAAAATCACTATCCATGGCCCCACGTACCCCATTTCTAATGGTGTCACACATCCCACCATGTTCAAACAATTAAATCAATCTCCCCTAAAAATGTCCTTATATGCCCTCATTCAAACCTCAAAATCCCATCATCAAGATCTCATGGAGGTTCTTCAAGCTATTGAGTTTTACCCAATGACCCTACACTTGTAGCCTCCATTATCACACCCCATCATGTAGCGTCTCTCACCATATTACCACCTTCATCTTCACTCCATCCTATTCACCAAGTAGCCTCCCTTAGCTTCTCAAAGAATGAGATTGCGCCACACCAAAATGATGACTCAGACCCAACCCTATTCACCTCTGTCCACATTGATGACATACGGGTACGCCATGTGATGATTAATGGGGGCGCTAGCATTAACATCATTTATCCCATGCATTCTCTCAAATGCACATACCTAAAAATTGCATGCATAAACATCTAGTCATATTGCATTCATTCAATGATGCTCTCACCTCTACACTAGGCACCATCATCCTCCACATTTGCATGGGCCCCCGCACTATTCTGAAAATGTTTTATGTCTTAGAGGGGGAATTTTAATATAACCTGTTTCTTGGTAGACCCTAGATCCATGTCATGGGTTACGTTCCTTCCACTTTGCATCATTGTGTAATTTTGAACATGAAGGACATGCTTATACCATTCCATTTGACCCCTCACCTTTCAAAACATGCAACATGCTTTACCGACCCAATGATGTGCTCATACCTATTAAGCCGTCTACCTCCACAATCACTACTTCTTCACCTACTCCTCCACCTACCAGTACAGCCGCTGCTTCTACTGCACATACGTCCTCCATTCCTACTAATGCCATAACCTCCACAGCTGACCTGTCAACTTCCCAATCCATTAACTCTACTCAGCATCGACCTGTAAAACTTTATTCATACCAGCTACCTACATACCAACCACTGATCCCTTGGAAAATGTTTTTCAACGCCTCACTCCAGGGGAGTACCGCTTATATAGTGTCAACACATTCCTTACTCCACAAGAGTACGAAAGCCTTCACAAACACCCACGTTATGATCACTGTATAGGAGAATGTCTCCTTTATGGTCCTTCTTACCTTCGTACTAGTCTCACCTACGGGGGACTTGATACTACCACTTACACACCCGAACCACTACCGCAAAATTTCCTCTTTTCTGCTGACTTCCAATCACCTACCAATCACCATTTCACCCACACCTTCCTACACTGATGTTCGTAAGGGTTTTGGTTTTAGTTTTTATGAGCAAGGACACCATACCATTGTTCAATGTACCACCAGAAAACATAATGACCATAGTGGTATCGGCTTTCCCGAACCACCTACCAAATAGGCCCACATTGAACTCATTAAGGACACTAGATCTTCTACACCTTCTTCACCCACACCACCTTCATCACCACCTTCACTGACGGAGTCAGTGGATCCTGAATCTATCCCTCCTCAATTTTTTTTTCATAAACACCATTTCCTTAGGGCCTCTGACTTATCAACACAAGAGTGAGGCCCCTTCCACTCTTCCCTTCTTATATCCTAAAATGATCGATGAGAATACACCTTTAATTAATGTCGTTCAATGTCAGGATGATGAATCCATACTCACCTACCTTGGTGCAGAAAACTCAAATATTCATCGGTCATTACCTTTTGAGATGCAATGTAACATCCTCATTTTTATACATTAGAACAAGTAATTTTTTTATTTTTTATTTTTTTTGACAAATACTTCCTGGTTCTAAATACATAATTTAGAACTCACAAATCAAAACAACCATTCTTGTAACAAATAACCATATGCAGCTATAATGACTCGGAGTACCTCCGATCTATTCATTCCATGACTTGGTAATCTACCGATCTATTCATGAGTATTAAGAGTTGGAATTTTTATTTAACACATCACTCTTGCGGTTCTCTTCCCTATTCTAGGATTAAGAATGCTCTGTCTAAGGAACCTATCTGAATAATTTTTACCATTATTCATCGGCATCCCATCCCTTAGACTAGGTGACTTAGGACAACGCAATCAGCAACTTGCGATACTTTGGCCAAAGATTTGAAACATAATGCTTATGTCTCGTATTCCTTGATGGCATACTCGTCAATCTGGAATATGTCCTTCACCCCATTCCTATGTTATGTAGAATGTCTTATACTGACTTCTGTCAGACTCTCCTGTCCCAAGTTATTCACTCAGGAACGGATTAGTTAGATGAAAACGTTATAGGGATGCTCCCGAGGACTAGGGATACGCTGACATACTGGATCAACCCTAGTTAATCCAGTGTGTCAAGATACCCCGAGTCTCCTAGGGCAGCCTTATAATGTGACCACGTTCGTAATCAGTCCCAGAGTAACTTGTTCGAGTTAAGGTGTAAATCTTAACGATCAATGCAAAGGGTGTTGCCATAAGTCACCTGCATTGTTGTATCTTCGAGAAGATCCTAATCTTCTCGAAGGTACAACCCTGTAAGTGACTTGTGCCATCAACCTTTAAATCTACCTCGATAAGATCTACTAAATTTTAAGGTGTTTCTTACGTTGAGTTAAAATTATACTATCAGGCGCTCCCTTAAGGGTAGTCTTTCTCAATCCTTAGGTTCCTCACCTTAGAACTACCTTTCATAGTAAAACCCATTACACAAGAGAAGTTATTAAGACTAGAGGTCCCTTCAAGGAGTTCATAGAAAAACATAAATCTCAATCAATGAAACTGGACAATAAGCCTTAATCTTCACATGAGATTACTAACCAAACCTTTTTTTTTTGGTTTATATCAAATCTCATAACTGAAATTATATCTTACTTTTAGTATCGAGATATAGTGATTAAGAATCCAATTAAACGTTGTCTTGCCTTAGATCAAGACTAGTAAGTAATAATTTATTCAGCTCGTTTAGCTTCCTGCTCAGGTTTATTTTAACCATAGCTTCCCGAAAGACAATGATCTAAGTTCCAATTTAGCTATAAATAGAACATAATAGAACTACTAAATAATCATAAGTATTCAATCACATAACCTTGCAAGCTTACTTAGATATTCACAAAAGTCTCAAAGTTATACAATAATAACAATGCTCTCAAGATCATTCAAACCGAAGAAGATCAAACCATCAAGATATGACTACAAACACATAAGTAACAAATATCTCTTTTCATTCCTTTCAAAGCTAATCAAATACATTTTATGCATTCAGCATATCCAATACAATACTCAACAGCAAAAGAACATCTTTCTTCAAGTAGTACATTTAGATAATCAAGTTAGATTTCATCATAAAACCAAATTAAACAATCTGAACATCATATCAGATCTAGGTGCCTTTACCACTTACGGAAATCATCTGCAAAAATTGTCAACATGGGTCAGTTCGGTGAACTGAGCATGATAAGCACTAAATCTTAAAACAATTGCAATCCACCAATTGTTTTCATTAAACAACCTGTTTAAATGAAATTAATTCACCAAACATGTAAACATATTTCAGACTATGCTCTTTTGTAATTCAAACGTGACTATAACACATAACTCGTATTATAGTTACTAAATAGTCCTAGATACCTTTCATATATTTCTTCATAAATGTTAGTGACCAAGAAGAACAAATGCATCTAAAACAAATATCCATCTGAATCCTAAGGACAACAAACATCCGACAGGCCATTATATTCAACAAAATGAATATCCTAACAATTCATGAATCCATCAGTATGTTTTACAAATCCAACAATTAAATATAAATTTATCAACATATACTTTACAGCAGAAGAGAAAGAAACCGAGACATTCAGATTTCCCTTCCAATCATGCTCATGACTGTACCGTCTCCTCAAGAGTAAAGCATTCACATTATACGCATGTGACTAAGTCAGACGAGACCACAAGAAGAACCACAGTTTTGTCAAAATTTAAATATAAAATTTCCGGTAGCTTACTAAGAAATACAGTAGCTCTCGCGACAAGCAACAGTAAGTAATCCAAACTTAACAGATTCAACAATTCCTTTTCATAACATTCAACAATATGAATATACCCATCGCCATTGTTTGACAGAGCATAGCTTCATTCAACTAGGCAAATCCCAATAAATTTTTCCTCAATGTTTCATTTGAAGTCGAGTTACTACAACATATAACAGGGTATCAACAAAATCGAGTTGATAAAGAAACCCCAACCTTTAATTCATCTTAATCAAACTGAACATAACCAAGCTTAACAGAAGTTTAAAATACTAGATACATTTTAAGGACTCTCACTGAGTCAATATCGACCATAATCACAACTGGGCTTACACAGAAGTAGAAACACCAGTTACATATCAAGGACTCCAACCGAGTCCATAACAACAGTATTCAAAACTGAGATTATTCAGAAGAGAAAACATAATATACACTTCCAGGATTAAAAAGGAGTCTTACCCATGTAGTTTTCTTCAAATAAACTTCTACAGAAGTAGAAAGATAAAAGATACATATTAAATTCAAGAATTCCAACCAAAACAATAACATACCGTATTCACAACTGAACTCCTACTGAAGTAGAAACGTATGGCATTCACGACTAACTTCTACAGAAGCTGAAATACAAGATATATATATTAAGGATTCCAACAAAGCCAATAATAATAAGTATTCACAACCAGGCTTATACAGAAGTAGAAACACTAGTTTCATAACAAGGACTCCAACTGAGTCCATAACAACAATATTCACTCTAAGCTTATACAGAAGAGGGAAAACATAATATACGCTTAAAGAGTTCAAAAGGAGTCGAACCCAAGTAATATTCTCAATCTAAAACTCCTACAGAAGTCAAAAATACTATCTACTCAAGGATTCCAATGGAATTCAATAACATAATGTATTCATGGCTGTACTTC
Source organism: Taxus chinensis (assembly GCA_019776745.2). Lineage (NCBI taxonomy): Eukaryota > Viridiplantae > Streptophyta > Pinopsida > Cupressales > Taxaceae > Taxus > Taxus chinensis. The sequence continues at coordinate 406,714,810 of CM034156.1, forward strand.
TTCAGAAGCCAAGACATAATTTCATTTCAAGAAGTCCAATAGCAACAATGACATATATTACTCACGACATAACTTATATAGAATTCGGAATATACTGTACATTCAAGAATTCCAACAGTATCCTTTTCAACAAGTGAAACAATAAGATATCGACGGAAGTCTGAATCAAACAAGAAAACAATTCATGGACTCCCACAAATCCGAATGCGTATATTAGCCTTGCAAGCATTTCTACGAAATCTAACCGAAATGCAAAACACAACAAGATAATTCAACAGTATGAAACAAAATGCACACCCATCAAGGGTTCATTTGAAAAATCGAGACAGTAAGAAGATAGATCAACTAATTCTTACAAAGCTACCTTAAAAACCAACTGAACCAAAAAATCATCTGAACAGATTTTTTCTAATGAAATCATTTGAAAGAAAGCAAGATTTTTAGAAGTTAGAGCCTAACATGCCTGGTAATGTTGCTTAAAAATCTGAAGAAGACCTCTGAAAGAGCTCAAGCCTTCTCCTCTTTTTCCACGTTAGATTCAACAACAATAATTTGTTATTTCCATGCCTTATAAACTTTCCTCGATAGAGAAAAGAGCTAGTTATTCTCATAGTTGCCATGCAACACCAAGTAGACTGGTGCGAAGAACCAGTGATCAAACAAAGAGAAACTCGGAGTGCATGGAAAACCAAACAAACAACCAGTTTTCCTTTTTGCATGTATTCCCGAGAAATCCAAGCTCGGAGATCGAGTTCATTAATTTCATTAACTCAAAAATTCCCGCTCAATCTTCATTGCCACCGACCACCATAGTTGGCGATGGACAAATGCAAATCAAAGACCATTTCTAAATTTGGCGACTCTTCCACGTCGGCTTCGATGGCCATTTGAAACCTCTGCTAATTCCTTGTCCTTCATGCTTATCTCCTTCATTTAATGCCATAGAAACTACCGCCCATGGCTCGCACCCCTTCATAGGCCCCCTTCCTCCACTAACATTAGTTAGGTTAGATCATAAGGTGATACTTAGTCTAACTTCCTTAGTGCTATGTTGCTAACTTTAGGAACTTTTAGCTTATAGCTTAGGGCTAGGTTAGATTAACACTAATCCAACCCATAGGTTATTAACCTTAATAAATTCAGTTTAGGTCTAACATTTAGAATGTTCAGAATAAGAACTGACAGATATACATTCCCGTAATGGATTCAATCCAGCACTGATAATAAGCTAGTAGTATAAATGTATCTGAATTTATTACCTGGCCCACGATCAAGACCTTCCTGATATTACGATATCAGGAACCAATTCATTTAACATGATCAGCTTGAGTTAGATTTCGAAATAGCTTATTAAACGCATTCAGACCTTGCAACCTACGTAAGGTCTATAATTTTTGTTCATCTCGAATAAACTTAAAGCATCTCTTGGATCAATGCCACTGATCTAAGGCTGAGTCTTATAGATGGATAAATCCACAATTCATTCTGAGATCAGATTAAACTCAGGTGTAAAATGAAAGAAATAAAAGAGTCCAATCATATTCCAACTTAGTCAAAGATCTTCAATTGCAAAGAAGATACAGTCCATATCAAGCTTGACTTCACAATCAAAGGAACACATCCTTTTACAGAAGAAATCATATATCAACACTTGAATGCTTAGGAGGAAGAAACATCAGTTTAGAGTGTTACATGCAAACCATGTTGAATGAATTGACCATCGAGATTAACATTCATACTGATGATGACCCACACATCCTAAAGATCAGACAATATTTAGATGTTGCCAAATAGGAAGACGTCACTTCTTTTCTCAAAGATCATAACCATGCTTTCACTTGGTCTTACATAGAAATTCCCGGTACTGACCCCACCATAGTGGTCCATAATATCATAACCATTCTTGATGCCAAACCCATCAAACAAAAGCTGAGGAAAATGCACCCTCACATTGATCTTCTCGTCAAAGAAGAACTTCAATACCTTCTTTCTGTTTCCTTCATCTTACCCATTGATTATCCTCATTGGATTTCTAACATTGTCCCTATTACTAAAGTAACCAGGGGACTCTACATTTACATGGATTTCTATGACCTCAGCCTAGCCTTCCCGAAAGATAACTTTCCCTTACTTGGTATTGACCAACTGGTTGACCTTACCACTGGCCATGAGATGTTATCACTCATGGATGGATTCTCAGGTTATAACCAAATCCTACTTGCCTTAGAGGATCAACATAAAACATCGTTCATTACCCCTTGGGGGACCTTCTGCTATCAAGTCATGCCTTTTGACCCTAAAAATCCTAGTTCCACATATCAATGGGCTATGACTTAAATCTTCCATGACATCATGCATCACATATTGGAAGATTACGTGGATGATATCTTGGCTAAATCTAAATGCCACTCCGAGCACCTAATCTTCCTAAAAACCATCTTTGACCGCCTCATTAAATATTGCATCCACCTTCAGCCTAAGAAGTCCATCTTTGTGGTTCTCTTAGGAAAGCTCATGGGATTTATTATTTCCCTCCATGGTATAGAAGTTGACCCTGCTAAAGTTAGGGCCCTTCTCAAAATGCCTCTAACTACTAACCTTAGACAACTTTGTAGACTACAAGGTAAGTTGCAGTCCATTTACCATTTTATTTCCCAATTATCTTATCGATGTCAACCATTTCATCATCTTCTCAAGAAGGATGTCTCCTTTAAATGGGATGATGACTGTCAAAAAGCTTTTGAGGCCTTAAAAAAATACCTTCTCTAACCACCTGTACTCATTCCACCTAAAAACGATCAACCTTTTTACCTATACATATCAGCTACCGATCATTCCTTGGGAGCCATGCTTGCTCATCGTGATGAGCAACATAGGGAGCAGGAAATTTATTACATAATCCATACTCTTTTGGACTATGAAACCTGATACACCCATCCTAAAAAACTTTTCTTAGCCTTAGTTTTCATTGCCACCAAACTCCGTCATTACCTACTCAACCGCAAAACCTATGTTGTGACCAAGACCGACCCCTTACACTTCATGTACGCTAAACCTTATCAAAATCAGTGGGCCACACAATGGCTTATGCTTTTAGCTTATCTTGACCTTGAATTCATTCATCAAAATTCCATCAAGGGCCAAGCTATCACTAACCAATTGGCAGACACACCTATTTTTGGGGATCAACCCTCTAATTTTGACTTTCTAGATGAGTCAATTGCTACCCTTTCCTTGGAGGAACCTCCTTACCAAATGACACTCTTTTTTTACGGTTCCAAGTGTTAGGGTGGGGGTGGGGCTAGTATTATCCTCACTCCTCTTGATGGTGAACCCACGCCTTTGTCTTTCAAATTAGATTTTGAATGTACCAACAATATTGCCAAATATGAAGTGCTCATACTAAGTCTCTAAGCCACCTATGCCTTAGATGTTAAATCAATCAACATCTTTGGTGATTCCCAATTGGTCGTAGACCAAGTCAATGGGTAGTACCAATGTGATAACGAGATACTTCGAAAGTATAAAGATCAGGTAGACATACTTTTGACCACCTTTGATCGTTACACCCTTAAAAATATCCCATGTACAACTAAAAAATTTGTAGATACCATGGCCTTCTTAGCTTCCCAAATACCCACTTCACCTACCGATTATACAATCTTCGTCATTGTACAATGACTCCAATCACATTCTTATTTACCTCATGATGTTTTCTCGATCAAAACGTGTTATCCTATAAAATTAACAAGGGAAATTTTGCAGGTAACCATTGCATAATTTTGTTTCAGTTTCCCATCGAGGTCCCTCAGCGTTCGGAATGGCATAAAATCCCTTTCTGGAGAATCAAGTTTTTCGAACTTAGTCATTTTGGTCCTTTTTGGCTGGGCGCATATTTATTTCATGCAACATCAAATATATGTGCGCCCTCTTCTATGCCTTTGGTGCACTCTCTATCGTGTCAACACTAAAATTTTTGAATCTCCAATCATGTTCATGAGCTCTCCCCTCAATTCTCATGAGTTGAAAAATGTCCTATTTGGAAAAGCACGCCTTTGTTGTTGTCAAAGTAGTTAAGAACTTCTGATATTACATCCTAAACTCTCATACAAAAGTGTTGGTTCCTGACACAGTAGTTGACTCAATCTTAACTCAACAAGAGTTAGGGAGCTTGAGAGGGAATTGGATAGCAAAGGTCCAAGAGTATGACCTAGATATAAAACCAACCAAGCTGGTAAGAGGCAAGGGCCTATGTCATCTTATGGCTGAAAACAAAGATTCAGAAGACCTTGAAGAAAAGGATGATTGCATTGATGGGACACAAGGCTAGCTGGAGAAAGTTGATTCTCTACCCATGGTTCTATTTGTTGCAACTAGCGATGAGTGGTATTCTAATATTTCCTTCTTTCTCACTTACGATGAGTGCCCAACTCATCTAACATCAAAAAATAAGCATACTGTAAAGCTCAGAGTAGCCAGATATGTCATCTAGGATCAGGTTCTATACAAGCGTGGGATTGATGGCATCTTCCTACGATGTATTGACAAGCCGTAGTAGGTAAATTTACTTGAGAGTTTCCATGACTCGGCTTGTGGTGGTCATTTTTCCTCCTCCATCACAACACACAAGATCATCTAGGCTAGGTACTATTGGCCAACGCTATTTCGGGATACAACCACCTGGGTAGCAAAATGTGAGCTCTATCAACAATTTCTTGGAAAACTCAAATTGGCTACTTTTCCCTTCATGCCGGTCATTATTGACGAGCCCTTCAAGCAATGGGGAATTGACTTTATCAGAGCACTACATCCATAATCAAGTGCCGGACATAGTTATGTCCTAACAACAACATATTACTTCACTAAATGGGTGGAGGCCATACTTGTTAAGAATGCCACTTTTGAAGTTGTTTGTAACTTCATTGTGGAAAATATCGTCATGAGATTTGGCATTCCAAACAAGATCATTGCTGATAATGCTTCCAAATTCTTCTCATGGGAAGTTATCAGCTTTTGTTATGAATATGGGATAAACTTGGCCCACACCTTAGATTATTACCCCCAGGGAAATGGTCAGTTAGAATCCAGTAATAAACACTTAGTGACCATTATACGGAAGCTAGTTGATGAGAATCAGCAGTCATGGCACAAGTCATTATATGACACTTTTTGGGTAGACTGCATTACTCCAAAAAGGTCTCTTGGTATGTCACCTTTTCAAGTATTATATGGAATTGATGCTGAGCTCCCCATTTCTTTGGAACTTCCTGATTTACGCTTGGCACGAGCGATCGAAGATTAAACTTTCCAAAATTCTCTTGAAAAAAGGATCATGTATCTAGTAGAGCTTGAAGAAAAAAGGGTAAGAGTGGTTGACAAGATCACCAAACATCAGAATCAAGTTAAGAGACTATTCAATAAAAAGGCCAAGTAGAGAGAGTTCTAGGTAGGAGATCTCATGCTTTTGTGGGACAAGCGAAGAGAGCCAAAAGGCATGCACATGAAATTCAATTCTCTGTAGAGAGGACCTTTCAAGATCAAGTAGCTCAACGTAGGTAATAACTTCTATCTCTCGTATCTAGACAGAACTAATCTCCCACTTCCCTATAGTGGGTAGCATCTCAAAATATTCAGGAAGTAGAGCTTGCTCTCTTCTTTGTATAGTTTTCTTTATGTTTTGTGTTTTCTTTTTGTCATGTGTCTGCTTTTGTCAATTGCATTTTTTCCTTTTGTCATCACCCTTGTTTTTGAATCTATAGCCCAATGGATAGGCACATGTTGATATGGGATTATCTACCTTTTGAGCTTCATTCAAAGATAGTCCCCAGAAAGAGCCAGCTGTTATCCTATAAAATTGACAAGGAAAATTTTACAGGTAACCATTCCATAATTTTGTTTTGGTTTCCCACCAAGGTCGCTCAGTGTTTGGAATGGCATAAAATCCCTTTCCATAGAATCTGGTTTTTCAAACTGAGTCATGTCAGACCTTTTTGGATGGGCACAGATTTTGTTCATGCAACATCAAATGTATGTGTGCCCTCTTCTATGACTTTGGCGCACTCTCTATCGTGTCAACACTAAAATTTTTGTGCCTTTCTTACCTATGCCAAAGGTGCATGCGCCAACCTATCAACACTAAAAGTGTTGGGCCCCTGAATGGTGTACCAAGGTGCTAAAAATATCGTGTTGATAGACACAAATTCATGCCAAAGGGTGCAGGTAATTTCTTGTTGATGGATGCATAATAGCGCCAAAGGGTGCAAATATTTTCCTGTCGACATGTGTTTTTGTGTGCCCTTTAAAAAAGTTGGTGGTGCATCTGACCTGTCATTTTCATGATTGAAAAACACATGAAAAGTTTATTCCTCTACACCTTTGAGCACTCTTGTAATCCTTGTGTCGCTTTACATCATGTTCATGGAGCCCATTTTCTTTCTTCCAGTCTATATATCTCCGGTAAGTGGTCCTTGCTTTTCTTGTGATATTTTTTTGTTGGTTTTCTGTGGTTGTGCTTGTTATAAAAAATAATTAATGAACCTAAGAGGCTTCCCCCAAACCAGCTTCACCCTCCTCCCAGATCTACTGGCCTGAGGGGATTTGTCCCAAAAGTGATATAAGAGCCTTTTTTCTCTATCCCCCTTCACTGTCAAAATCATGTTAAAGAGGCCTGAAAACTACAAACCAATCAAAAAGAAAGAAAACCTAAAAGTTATCAGTCCTGAGCCATGATTTTCCTTAGGTGTAATTGCCATCCTTGTTGCATAAAACAAAGTCGTGCCAAGAGGGCACACTATCCCTACCTGCAACACACATCCTTCCTACACCGTATAAAACTAAGAAAATCCTTACACCTGGTGCAAGAACAATCCCACCTACATCAACACTAAATGTCTTACAAGCTCTATCTGCGCCATGCCAAAAGCCCCTTGGCGCACTTTGACTTAATGATGCATCCTTTAATGTTGCACCCCTTGGTAAACCAAAAGGTTATGTAACATGTTTCATACCTGCGCCATTAGCGCATCCTACTTCCATGCAACACCAAAAATTTTTGTGCCCAGTTTAAACCTTACACAATGGCGCATGCACAAATCCTTCTACAACAACACTGATGTTATGTGTAATTTTCCTGCGCCCTGCACCTTTTGGCATTGTTTTCTTCCTTGCAAAACTCTACATCAGTGTGCCATACTTTATTGACCTTGCAGCCTGTAGTATAGCTGTGCCCTATGCCTAGAAGCATCTAAATTACTAGCTCCTCATTCTATAAAGCCTTGATGGATAATCTAACAGCTAACATGGCTCTTCTGCATTGGAGTTCACTCCTTCTTCTTATAGGTTAGCAAATGAACTCAGATTCGCATATGTCTACATCAAGCAAAAGGCCAACCAAGTCAAAGGGTAAGGCCAAACTCATAGAGGAAGAAATGAAATACAAGTATCAAAGGGTCAGGATGCCGGAATCCCATGCCGAATGTGACTTAGATATCAGAAATTCTGAGCTTGGCCATATAGACATGGAAGATTTTTGGGCTAGAACCAAAAGGATCATAGGTAGTCCATGGATGGACAAACTAGTGGGCAGTGGTCTACACTTCGATGGGGGGATCTCCGTTAGCACGGTGAATAATGAGTTCATGATGGTGGTGGCCCGCTGTTATAACAAAAACACAAGGTGTGTCAAGAATGAGAAGGGTGAGGTTATAATCAACCTCACTACCCAGCACTTGGAGATCATGCTGGGTATCCCCAACCACTGGCACTTTGTGGCTGTAAGTCAGGAAGACTGCATTACGGCATGGGAAAAAAATGAAGACAAATGCATACAGTTAATGAATGCGGTATACCTAAAGAATAAAAAGGTAATAACCAGGTGGCCCTAGGTTATTCATCACAACGACTTTTCGGAGGAGCTGAATGACACCATTACCTTCCTAAGCAGGGTTTTTGGGTTTCCCGACACCCATTACTTCCACAAGTGGATACTTAGGTATCTAGAAACAATGAACAAAAATGTGCCTGATCAATGTTTTGAGTGGGTAGAAATCATCAGTAGCACCATTTCTAAGAAGCTCCAACAACTCAAAACAATGGGGAGGTTCTACATGAACTCCTATGTGGTCTACGCTGCTGCCTCTAAGAGAGATTATTTGGAACTGAGCCGATGCGGGGTATGGCTCCAGGTAAAAATATTTGAATATTATCAAGAATTAAGACTAAAAAAAAACATTCTGTAGTTCACCAAGATCAATGATGCCTTCTTCTATGGCATCATCTACCTTTTGAGGCCTAATATAACTCACGGTTAGATGACCAAGAGCATAGTAACTGCAACAAAAAAGTGGGGGACATTGTTTACGTAATTCCCCACTTTTACCTATTTCAAAGCAGCCAACTTCTTAGGGGAGCCCACCAAGTTACCAAGGTATGCAGGCCCTAAGTTGATCTTGTTAGAGCTATCCAGAAAACTCAGAACATATCATGAGAGGTTCCTAAAGAGAAAGAAGGGTGGAACTCCATTCCCCCTCATAGTGGGAAGGTATACATGCAATTCTCACACTAAGACTTGTGAAATGTTTACAGAAATCGAGTTGCTCAACCTGAAGCATAATTTCCTGACAAGGCTGACCTTTGATCCATGAAATTTCCTCCCAAAGGCAAAAATTGATCCAATCCATGTTCCACAGATCGAGCATATCTACATCGACCCGTATCATGAGGTCGAACTCAGGAGAAAGGATAACTCCCATCTGGCCCTGGCAGAAATTATTCAATATGGCATGGCCATTGTTTCGAAAGGTTTCCAAATGACTGATCAAGAAGTTGATCAGGTATATTTAGATATGGACGGGGACAACTGGCCATTTTCTAAAATAGATAGAATAAGGGAACCTTAGACTATTGATTAGAGGGTAAAGGGCACCTTGCAGTGCATAGAACATTGGTGCAGATTTAATGGTCTCATTTACCTTAGGGTGGACTTCACCACTTCTCCTTTGGAAAATGCACTTGCTAGGCTCAAGCATTTAAAAAAGGGAAAAGGAAAAGACAAAGAGGGAGAATCAAGCACCGCTCAAGAAGAAGCTCCTAGGAGCCCTCCCTCCACCGCATATGAACAAGTTGTAACCCTAGTATCTCTAGAGGAAGAAGCGGTAGAAAGTGTTCCAACATGCACATCCACTTAGGATGTTGCCACTGCTATAACCATTGAGGTTTCCACCATCCCTTCTCCAGCTCCTCCTTCCCCTCCTCACGTCACCCAAGCAACCATTCCTTTGATTGTGTCTTCTCCCCCATCTTCTACTGTTCCCCTTTCCTCTTCTTCCATCTTCTCTTCCCTTGCAGAGATGTCCCCCAGTATTTCATCCCTCATCTCTCACCTCCCTTTCACCCCCATAGTTTTTTCTCCTATAGTAACTTCTACCCCTGTGATTATTGGAGGTTCAACTTCTTTATCAATGCCACCACCAAGTGTATCAACCCATTTCCCTGAGTACACTGTAGTTGCTCCTTCTTATTCCGCCATTCCTTATTCTCCCTTAAGTCTAACATGGATCTCTCAGCCCCTGAGCCAACACAAGAGGAAAGTCCCCATTGCACCTATGGACTTCTCCATCATCCCAAAAAAAGGGGCTAAGAATCAAAAGCCAATAACCTGCTTCTCTCAAAGTGCATCAGGAGAAAGAGTAATGGATATTGTGTATCCTGATCCCATAAAGGATAAGAAGGATCTATCTCCTATAGATTATACAGTGACGTAGGTCACAGTGGGAATGTGATCTGAGAGCCTTCAAGGAGAGGCCCTTTCTGTAGTGGATTCCCTTTGTAAGAAGCTTCAGGAAGTAATGGAAGAGAAGAGGATACTAAAAGAGCAAAATAAACATCTTCTCCAAGCCCTACAGAAAATGGGTAGTGTACCTTCTACTACTACCATTGAGACTCCTAAGGCCCTTAGTTAGGATAAGATAAATGAATATGCCAAGATTGGCAAACAAGGCATGATAGTATCCACCTGGAGAGACCAAATCCTCAAAGATAGTGAGGAAGTAATTGTCAAGTTCACCGAGTTATATTAGAACATTGGTCAGGTGAACAAGGAACTCTAGGAGATTACAGGACCTATCTCTGAAGAGTTGGACCATGTTAGGTTACAACATGAGACATTCCAGAAGATTATTGATTGCTGAGTTGATAATTTAGTTAAATTTTGCATCTTTGATCACCCTAGAGCACCCAAAAAAATTCTTATTGCTTTGGACTACCAGGTCAATCAGATGGAATTTATCCTGGAGAAGATTGACAAGGTCAAAGAGGAAGCCCTAGATGCTATACTTCAGATGGAGAAAATTGTCCTAATAATTTCTCTGGGCTTTCTCACTCCATCATTCAGCTTGAGGAAGGTAGATGAAACTATTCAAATCTTCAAAGAGATCGTCTCGCAAGGGTTAGGGCCAGAAGCTACTTTTGATGCCAAATCCATCAACAACCTTCTGGCCTACCATGACTTTGTGGGATACCTGATAGAAGTAGGTAATGAATACTTTAAGCTCTCTGAAAAACTAAGAGATGAATGGGAGACTTGTGAAGTCATCAGTGATCACACCAAGGGTCCTACACAGGATCAACTCCAACTGATGATCAGCAAATTCATGGAGTACCAGGCCCAATTCCACATTACCTCTCTTGAGTAGAGGCAGGGTACTCCTTTCCAGCCGCGAGACGACGACGAATATCCTTTATCTTCTTGGATTTCTTTTTGTAATGTTTAAAAGTATGTTGGCACAAACGATGACATCATCCATGTTGCAACATGGGATGTTGTTATCCACCAAGTTGCCCAAAGTCAACACTAGATTTTTAGATATTTTGTAAATATTTTGTAATTAGTTGTTGGTTTATTTTTACCTTCTCTCTCCTTCTCCTTCTATAAATACTAGAATATTTGTTGTATTCAAGGGGTGGACATTTTTTAGATGAAAAATAGAAGTGGGAAGAAAAGGCTCTGTACTTTTTAACACAAGAAAATATTAATACAATATTGAGACTTTGTGTTGAATATCTGTGTTATGCATTAGACCTTTCTTATGTTAGATCTATATGTTTGTTTTGTTGGATATATCTCTACTTTTTTTGTCATTTGTTAATCAGTATTGCTTTGGTCGTTTATGTAAGTAGGTTTGGCTCCATTTGATACCAATCCCAAAACATAAACCCTCTGACCTTTATGCTTTGGAATTCTTTTCTTTTCTCCCTTCAGATCTATTTTATCTTCATCTTTCCCTTCATTCATTTATTTTCGTAGTTGGAAAAACTTCTACTAGGATGAGATCCCAAATTACTGAAGGAAGAATATTGTGAGACTTGCATAGATTCCTACTGCTAGAATAGCAATAAACTAGTTTTGCTTTACTGTCTCAAAGAGGGGCTATGCCCTGCACACTGTTGGCTCGTTTATCCATAGATCTGCTCTCATGACAGATTTTCAGACCAACAGTTTTTGATGACTCTAATGGGGATCGAAACAGATCTATGGTTGTGGTAACTAAGAAAATTGATAAAACTGCAAGAAATCACTACCTATTTACAAATCATAACTTTTTGCTTAAAATCCAATTTTTTTGCAAAAGTTCTCCAAACTAATTTTTTTTTTCATAGATCCATAGATCTGGACTAGTTAGAGATATTTAGTTCCCTGAGTTTTTACAAAACCCTATATTTTTCCTAGATCTGAGAATCTAACAGTTTACAAAAATTTCAAAACCCTCACTAAAAAGTTAACTCTAAGATCCAAAAATTAGCTTGCTAATTTAACCATCATTTTATCCTCATTGATCTTTGTCATTAAAGCACAATTGATTTTCGCAAGGAGGATAAAATTAAATATTTAGAAAAGTACATGCGGCTGATTTTTGCTTAAAAAAATCAGAAAATAGCAAGTACAACCAAAAAAAAAAATTAATCTGCTCCAAAATATTGCTTATCTGAAAGATACACTGGCAAGTGAACCATTTACTTATAGTGGGAGAGCTCGTGGAGAAGTTGATCCTAATTTCGATCTACTTCAAAGGCACAACTTCAATGTTATACCAGCATTATTCTTGTTGCTAAGTTCAGCTGATCGGTCAGCAAGAAGTCTCCCCCACCACGAAGGAATCATTTTTCACAAGAAGCATCTGCCTCCCTTTGCAGTGCCTTGTTTCTCAGTGGAACTGCACTTCCAACTCATGTTCTTTTTCTAGCTTTCCAAATGGCAGTACCATGGGGAAACGTTATGGGCCCTCTTGCTTTGCCGCATCCTGTTCACGTTCTCCCTCATGGAAAATGAAAGAATTTCCCAAAATTTGATGGAAGTGGAAACCAAAGTATGGATTCACATATATCTGCTTTCATCATGTCATGTAACATCCTGGATGTGACCAATGAATATGTGTCAGTTTGCCTCTTTTTAGAGACCTTGTAAGGACCCACGGTGGAGTGGTTCCAACATTTACTAGCTGGATTTATCACTAGTTGGGACACATTACGAACTGCATTCGAAGAAAGGTATAAGCCTTCAGAGGATGCATTCACATTACTGTCAAAGATCACTCACTTGAGGAAGGAATTCAATGAAATTATGCATGATTTCATCATTCATTTCAACTCATTAACCATGTGTCACCTGCCATGCTGCTAATGCAAGAAAATTAGAAGTGTTTCTTCATGAACGCCATGAGCTCGAAAGTGAGTTTCTTACTCTTACAAGAACAAGTCACTACTCTAGTTCTTGCTCAAGCCACTGCCATTCAAATAGAAGATAACTTACTCATATATGGTGAATTAAAATGAGAGCTGTCCAAGCTGAAAGTTTTAACTCCTTCTCAAGCCACTTCATCAGATCCAGCATTCTAGAAGATGGAAAATGACTTGCTCTCGTTAAAGAAGCAGCTAGCTCAAGCTTCCCCCAGCTCTTCGTACTAGGATATCCCGTAAATAAATTTCACTTCCAACAATGTCCCACAAAATCTGTGTTTACCCACAATTGCTCCGCATTTGGCACTCGAGGCTCCTCCGGTCAATGTCCTAGTTGAGATTGAGGAAGAGGAGAAAAATTATGAACAACCTTCACCCCAAGATGAATACGATCAAGATTTCAGTGAACCGGCTGGTGACTCTACGATCGGGTATATAGAATTTGATGAGGAGGAATCTGATGAAGAAGAGGGTACCCAAGGATATGCAAGTGGGCAGTCATATGATGTTTTCACCCGCTCTCAAGGAAAAGAGGTAAAGGTTGCTGCCAGCATACAGAAAGAAAAGATCATGTCAAACATGCCTTCAACCATTAAAAAAAGAGGTAATCCTCTTCCTGCTCAACCTCCTATTAAGTCTTTTATGAAGAAATCCTTTTTCCCTATCTCCCCTCCAAATCAACCTTCTTCTATTCCCATAAAGACTAGTAATCATACCCCACCATCATGAAATGAGGAACTCATTCCTTCATCAATGCAACCCTTGTCCGCATTCAACATAATCAATCATGCTAAAAAGACCAAGATCCAAATGTCTGAAGTTGAGTATCTTCCGTCAAACCCCAAACAACTTGTAAGATTGACTGAATATATTCAAAGCCAAGCTATCGTAACTTATCAAGTCTCCCCAAAAGGAATCATTTCCACTCCTCATGCATCTCGCATAAATGTTACCTTGACTTTCGTGTCAGGAAAAATTAAACCTTTTTATCTCTCCCTCCTAATCAATGGTCACAAGCCAAGCAACTGCATAATTGATTCTAGGGCTTCAAATAATGTCATGCTGGAAAAAGTTTCCCATGCTTTGGGCCTCACTCTTACCAAGCCTTTTGGCAGATGTTACTCTTTGGAAACCAAACAGGTTCCATTGATCGGTCAGATCAAAGACGCATAGTTTTCCTTTATAGCATTCCCAGAGAAAAGAGTAAAGATGACCATCCTCGTTTCTGATATCCCTGTAGCATATGGAATTCTACTAGGAAGGAGATTTTGCAAGGAGGTTGATGGAGAGATGTATATGGATTGGTCCAAAGCCAGAATCCCCATCAAAGGTGTAATGCAGACATTGGAGCTTGAATAAAAAAAGAAGTACTTGGTCACCAATTCTGACAACCCCCAAGCCCGAATTCTCTTTGAATCATCAGGGATGGGGAATTACTTCTTATCTACTAAGTCTGAAAAAATGGACATCCTTGTCTAGGAAGAAGACCTTAACAAAGTATGGACACTACAGTTTGATGGAAGTTGTGTAACTAGCGGATGCGGTGCTGGAGCTATGCTAATATCTCCTGAGGAGGAGATTTTTCCTATCTCTTTCAAGTTGTAGTTTTTCAACATGAATAATACTACTAAGTATGAATCTTTGCTTCATGGCATGCAAGCTACAAAAGAAAGAGGAATCAAGAACCCAAAAGTGTAAGGTGATGTTGAGCTAGTCGTGAATCAAGTAAAAAGGATATATCAAGTGAAGAACGAAAGGCTCAGAAATTACTGCAATGTGGTATGGGATAGCATGAATGAGTTTGATGATTTTTCAATTAAAGTCATTCCGAGAGCTCAGAACGATATGGTCGATTCATTGGCCGTCTCAACGTCTCTCATGTTTCCTCACCTAGGATTGAAAACAGACACATATACCATTGAAGTAGTCTTCCACCCAAGCGTGCCAGATAATTCTCAGCACTGGCAGGTATTCAATGATGAAAATCAACTTATTGCCTTTTTGGAGAAGGAAAAAAAATTTAGTGAGCTTCATTTTGAAGGATCTACTTCTGCATGTCATGAATATGTCACTGGTCAAGCAAATGAATCAAAAGGAGGTGACGGCATATGCCAACTCAAAGGAAATAAAATCCCAAAAGGTTTGGTCTCTCTAGAACATTTGTTCAACAGACATGATCATTTTTCTAGGAAGAAAAGGAAAGATAATCCTAACTCCTCTCTAGAAAATGAGCTGATCAATCTAGGTACTGCGGAGCATCCGAAGTTTGTAAACATCGAGAGGTGTTGCACACCTAAAGAAAAGTAGAAATTCGTCAAATTGCTGAAGAAATATATCGATGTATTTAATGGTCTTATGACGATCTAAATTATTTCAAGCCGAAGGACGTCTAGCATGACATCTCGTTGAGGGAATATGTCAAACCCTTTTGCTAGAAACAAAGGCATTATAATCCTAAGATCTCAAGCACCATTCAAGTTGAAATACAGAAGACGCTGGATGCAAGGATCATTTTTCTTATCCACCACAGTACCTGGGTCGCAAAATTTTTGCCAGTACCTCATAAAAATGGTGAGATACACATATGCGTAGATTTTCACAACCTAAATTAGGCATCCTTGAAGGATAATTACCCGCTTCCCATAATGGACCAGGTTCTACAGACAGTAACTGGTTCAGAAATGTTGTCCATGCTTGATAATTTTTGAGGCTACAATCAGATTGAAGTCTCACCTGAAGATCGATTCAAAACAACATTCACTACTCCCTGGGGCACATTCGCCTATAGCAGAATGCCTTTTGGTTTGACCAACGCTGGTGCCACCTTTCAGCAAGCAATGAAATTTGCATTCAAAGGTATGATGGGAAAGGTTATCGTAGTTTATTTAGATGACTTGACAATGTTCTCTAAACAGTGAAGTGATCATTGTAATCATTTGGAGAAAGTATTGATTAGATGCCAAGAACACGGTATCTCCCTGAATCCGAAACAGTCTATTTTCGGGGTCACTGAAGGAAAGTTGCTGGGGCACGTTGTAAGAAAGGAGGGTAAAAAACTAGATGCCGAAAGGGTTAGGGCTATTCAAATCCTTACTTTACCCACAAGCAAGACCGACATTCACTCTTTCTTTGGAAAAGTGAATTTTCTCAGGTGCTTCGTTCTTGACTTTGTTGAAAAGACTCGCCACATATTAAATATGATGATAGGGTCAAAAAATTTCTGGTGGAGGAAAGAAGGAAAGACATCATTCGACAATATAAAAGCCTCCATTGCTCATGCACCAATCCTGGTATGTCCTGATTTTTATAAGTATTTTATCATGTATAGTTATGCATCTGAGCATACTATATCGGCCATTTTAATACAAAATAATTATGAAGATGTTGAATCTCCAATCACGTTCATGATCTCTCCCCTCAAGCCTCATGAGTTGAAAATTTCCCAGTTGGAAAAGCATGCCTTTGCTATTGTCAAAGTAGTTAAGAAATTCTGGTATTACATCCTAAACTCTCATACAAAAGTGTCGGTTCTTGACAAAGCAGTCAAGTCAATCTTAACTCAACAAGAGTTAGGGAGCTTGAGAGGGAATTGGATAGCAAAGGTCCAAGAGTATGATCTAGATATACAACCAACCAAGTTAGTAAGAGGTAAGGGCATATGTCAGCTTATGGATGAAAATAAATATTCAGAAGACCTTGAAGAAAAAGATGATTGCATTGATGGGACATAAGGCCAGCTGGAGAAAGTTGATTCTCTACCCATGGTTCTATTTGTTGCAACTAGTGATGAGTGGTATTCTAATATCACCTTCTTTCTCACTTACAGTGAGTGCCCAGCTCATCTAACTTCAAAGGAGACGTGTACTATAAAGGTTAGAGAAACTAGATATGTCATATGGGATCAGGGTTTATACAAGCGTGGGATTGATGGCATCTTCCTGTGATGCATTGACAAGCCGTAGTAGGTAAAGTTACTTGAGAGTTTCCATGACTCAGCCTGCAGTGGTCATTTTTCCTCCTCCGTGATAGCACACAAGATCATACGAGTGAGGTCCTATTGGAAAATGCTATTTTGGGATACAACCACCTAGCTAGCAAAATGTGAGGTATGCCAACAATTTGTTGGCAAACCCAGATTGGCTGTTTTTCTCCTCAGGCCGGTCATTATTGACAAGACCTTCAAACAATGGGGAATTGACTTTATCGGAGCACTACATCTACAATCAAGTTTTGGACATAGTTATGTCCTAACAACAACAGATTACTTCACCAAATGGGTGGAGGCTATACCTATTAAGAATGCCATTTCTGAAGTTGTTTGCAACTTCATCAAGGAAAATATCATAATGAGATTTGGCATTCCAAACAAGATCATTGCTGATAATGCTTCCAACTTTTCCTCATGGGAAGTTATTGGTTTTTTCTATGAATACAAGATAACCTTGGCCCATGCCTCAAATTATTACCCCTAGGGAAATGGTCAGGCAAAATCTAGTAATAAAAACTTAGTGACCATTATACAGAAGCTAGTTGATGAGAATTAGCCGTTGTGGCACAAGTCATTATATGACGCTTTGTGGGAAGACCACATTACTCCAAAAATGTCTCTTGGTATGTCACCTTTTCAAGTATTATATGGAATCGACACTGAGCTCCACATTTCTGCGGAAATTCCTTCTCTGCGCTCTGCACAAGTGATCGAAGATGAAACTTTCCAAAATTCTCTTGAAAAAAGGATCATGTATCTAGTAGAGCTTAAAAAAAAAGGTAAGAGTGGTCGATAGGATCACCGAACATCAGAGTCAATTCAAGAGGTTGTTCGATAAAAAGGCCAAGCAAAGAGAGTTCCAGGTAGGAGATTTCATCCTTTTGTGGTACAAGCAAAGAGAGCCAAAAGGCATGCATTAGAAATTTAATTCTCTGTGGAGAGGACCTTTCAAGATCAAGCATATCAATGGAGGGAATAGCTTCTATCTCTTGTATCTAGATGGAACTAATCTCCCACTTCCCTATAGTGGGTAGCATCTGAAAATATTTAGGAAGTAGAGCTTGCTCTCTTCTTTGTATAGTTTGCTTTATGTTGTGTGTTTTCATTTTTTCGTGTGTTTGATTTTGTCAGTTGTGTGTTTTCCTTTTGTCATCACCCTTGTTTTTGACTCTGTAGCCTAATGGATAGGAACGTGTTGATCTGGGATTATCTACCTTTTGAGTTTCGTTAAAAGATAGTCCCCAGAAAGAGACAACTATTATCCTATAAAATTGACAAGGAAAATTTTGCAGGTAACCATTCCATAATTTTGTTTTGGTTTCCCACCGAGGTCACTCAACATTTGGAATGGCAGAAAATCCCTTTCTGGAAAATCTAGTTTTTTGAAATTAATCATTTCGGTTCTTTTTGGCTGGGCACAAATTTTTCTCATGCAACATCAAATGTATGTGCACCCTCTTTTGCGCCTTTTCCACACTCTCTATCGTGTCAACACTAAAATTTTTGCGCCTTTCTTACCTACGCCAATGGTGCATGCGCCAACTTGTCAACATTAAAAGTGTTGCAGCCTTGAACGGTGTGCCAAGGTGCTATAAATATCGTGTCGATAGACACAAATTCACACCAAAGGGCACAGGTAATTTCTTGTTGACGGATGCATAACAGCGCCAAAGGGTGCAAATATTTTCCTGTCAACATGTGTTTTGGTGCGCTCTTTTAAAAATTTGGTGGCACATTTTATTACACCTTTTGCTATATATAGGTGCATTTGACCTGTCATTTTCACGATTGAAAAACACGTGAAAAGTTTATTCCTCTACACCTGTCAGCGCTCCTATCATCCTTGTACCACTTTACGTCACGTTCGTGGACCCCACTTTGTTTCTTCCAGTCTATATATCTACGATAAGTGGTCCTTGCTTTTCTTGTGATATTTGTTTGTTGGTTTTCTATGGTTGTGCTTGTTATAAAAAATAATAAATGAACCTAAGAGGCTTCCCCCAAACCAGTTTCACCCTCCTCCCAGATCTGCTGGCCTGGGGGGCTTTGTCCCAAAAGTGATCCAAGAGCCTTTTTGCTCTATCCACCTTCACTGTCGAAATCATGTAAAAGATGCCTGAAAACCACAAACCAATCGAAAAGAAAGAAAACCTAAAATTTATCAATCTTGAGCCATAGTTTTCCTTAGGCACAATCACCATCCTTGTTGCATAAAACACAATCATGCCAAGAGGGTGCACTGTCCCTGCCTGCAACACACATCCTTCCTGCCCCGTATAAAACTAAGAAAATCCTTACACATGGCACAAATGCAATCCCACCTACATCAACACTGAATGTATTGCAAGCTATATCTGTGCCGTGCCAAAAGCCCCTTGGTGCACTTTGACTTAATGATGCATCCTTTAATTTTGCACCCCTTGGCACACCAAAATGTTCTGTAACATGTTCCAGATCTACGCCATTAGTGCATCCTTCTTCTATGCAATACAAAAATTGTTTGCACCCAATTTAAACCTTACACAATGGCACAAGTGCAAATCCTTCTAAAACAAAACTGATGTTATGTGTAGTTTTCCTATGCCCTATGCCCTTTGGCGTTATTTTCTTCCTTGCAACACTTTGCATCAGCGTGCCATACTTTATTGACCCTGTAGCATATAGTATAGCTATGCCATGTGCCCAAAAGCATCTAAATTGCTAACTCCTCATTCTGTAAAGCCTTGATGGATAATCTAACAGCTAACATGGCTCTTCTGCTTTGGACTTCACTCCTTCTTCTTGAAAATCAGCAACTGAAGTTAGATTCACATATGGCTACATCAAGAAAAAGGCCAACCAAGTCAAAGGGTAAGGCCAAACTCATAGAGGAAGAAATGAAATACAAGTATTGAAGGGTCAGGATGTCAGAATCCCATCCAGAATGTGACTTAGATATTAGAGATTATGAGCTTGGCCATATAGACATGGAAGATTTTTGGGCTAGAACCAGAAGGGTCACAGGTAGTCCATAGATGGACAAACTAGTGGCCAGTGGTCTAAACTTTGGTAGGGGTATCCCCATTAGTGTGGTAAATAATGAGTTCATGATGGTGGTGGCCCACTGCTATAACAAAAACACAAGGTGTGTCGAGAATGAGAAGGGAGGTTATAATCAACCTCACTTCCCGACACTTGGATATCATGCTGGGTATCCCCCACCACCAGCACTTTATCACCATAAGTCAGGAAGACTACATTAAGGCATGGGAAGAAATTGAAGACAAATGCATGCAATTAGTGAACGAGGTATACCTGAAGAATAAAAAGGTAATAACCAGGTGGCCTCAGGTTATTCATCGCAGTGACTTTTCAGAGGAGCTAAACAACACCATTACCTTCCTGATCAGGGTTTTTGGGCTTCCTCACGCCCATTAGTTCCACAAGTGGATGCTCATGTATCTGGAAATAATGAACAAAAACATGCCTAATCAACATTTTGAGTGGGCAGAAATCATCAACAGCACCATCCCTGAGCAGCTCCAACAACTCACAACAACAGGGAGGTTCTACATGAACTCCTACGTGGTCTATTTTTTTACCTCTAAGAGAGATTATCTGGCATTGAGCTGATGTGGGGTATGGCCCTAGGTACAAATATTTGAATATTATCTAGAATTAAGACTGGAAAATAGCATTCCACATTTCACCAAGATCAACAATTCCTTCTTCTACGGCATCATCTACCTTTTGAGGCCCAATATGACTCATGGTCAGATGACCAAGAGCATAGTAACTGTAACAAAAAAGTGGGGGGCGTTGTTTATGCAATTCCACACTTTTACTATTTCAAAGAAGCTAACTTCTTGGGGGAGCCCACCAAGTTACCAAGGTATGCCGGCCCTAAGTTGATCTTGTTAGAGCTATCCAGATAGCTCATAACATATCACGAGAGGTTCCTAAAGAGAAAAAAGGGTGGAAATGTATTCCCCCTCACTGTGGGAAGGTATACATGCACTTCTCACACCAAGGCTAGGGAAATGTTTGCATAACTTGAGCTACTCAACCTTAAGCACAATTTCCTAGAAAGGATGACCTTTTGATCCATGAAATTACCTCCCAAAGTCAAAACTCGATCTGATCCACGTTCCACAGATCAAGGACATCTACATTGACCTATATCACGAGGTCGAACTCAGGAGAAAGGATCACTCCCATCTTGCCCTGGTAGAAATTATTCAATATGGCTTGGCCATTGTTTCGAAAGGTTTCCAAACAACTGATCAAGAAGTTGATCATGTATATTTAGATACGGATGGGGACAACTGGCCATTTTCCAAAATAGATAGAACAAGGGCACCTCAGACTATTGAGGAGAGGGTAAAGGGCACCTTGCAGCGCACAGAACATTGGTGTAAATTTAATGGTCTCATTTACCTTGGGGTGGACTTCACCATGTCTCCTTTAGGTAATGCACCTGCTAGGATGAAGAATTTGAAAAAGGGAAAAGGAAAAGACAAAGAGGGAGAATCAAGCACCATTCAAGAAGAATCTCCTTGGAGCCCTCCCTCTACCACACAGGAACAGGTTGTAACCATGGTATCTCAAGAGGAAGAAGCGGCGGAAAGTATTCCAACAGGCACATCCACTCAGGATGTTTCCACTACTACAACCATTGAGGTTTCCACCGTCCCTTCTCCCACTTCTCCTTTTCCTCCTCACATCACCCAAGTAACCATTCCTTTGGTTGTGTCTTCTCCCCCATCTTATACAGTTCCCCTTTCCTCTTCTTCCATATTCTCTTCCCTTACGGAGCTGTCCCCCAATATTTCTTCCCTCATTTCTCATCTCCCTTCCACCCCCATAGTTTCCACTCCTACCTCTATGAGTGTTGGAGGTTCGAATTCTTTATCAATGTCACCACAAAACGTCTCAACCCATTTCCCCGAGTACACTGTAGTTGTTCCTTCTTCTTCCTCCATTCCTTCTTCTCCCTTAAGTTTAGCATGGATCTCCCAACACTTGAGTTAGCACAAGAGGAAAGTCCCCATTGCACCTATGGACTTCTCCGTCATCCCAAAAAAAGGGGATAAGAAGAAAAATCCAATAACCCACTTCCCTCAGAGTGCATCGGGAGAAAGAGTAATGGAGATTGCTTATCCTGATCCCACAAAGGATAAGAAGGATCTATCTCCTATAGATTATACAGTGACGCAGGTCACAATGGGAACATCATCTGAGAGCCTTCAAGAAGAGGCCCTATCTGCGGTGGATGCCCTTTGTAAGAAGCTTCAGGAAGCAAAGGAAGAGAAGAGGATACTAAAAGAGAAAAATAAACATCTTCTCCAAGCCCTGCAGAAAATGGGCAGTACACCTCCTACTATTTCCAGTGAGACTCCTATGGCCCTTAGTCCGGATAAGATAAATGAATATGCCAAGATTGGTGAACAAGGCATGGCAATATCCACCTGGAGAGACCAAATCCTCAAAGATAGTGAGGAAGTAATCATCAAGTTCACTGAGTTATATTAGAACATTGGTCGGGCGAACAAGGAACTCCAAGTGATTGCAGGACCTATCTCTGAAGAGTTAGACCATGCTAGGTTACAACATGAGACATTCTAGAAGATGCTAAACTACTCAGTTAATGATTTAGTTAAATTCAACATCTTCAATCACCCCAGAGCACCCAACAAAGTTCTTACTTCTTTGGACTACTGGTTCAATCAGATGGAATTTGTCTTGGAGAATATTGACAAGGTCAAAGAGGAAGCCATGGATGCTATACATCAGATGGAGAAAATTGTGCTAAGAATGTCTCTGGGATTTCTCACTCCATCATTCACCTTGAGGAAGGTAGATGAAACTATTCAAATCTTCAAAGAGATCATCTCGCAAGGGTTAGGGCCAGAAGCTAATTTTGACGTTGAATCCATCAACAACCTTTTGGCCTATCCCGACTTTGTGGGATACCTGATGGAAGTAGGTAATGAATACTGTAAGCTCCCCGAAAAACTCAGAGATGAATGGGAGAGTTATAAATTCATCGGCAATCACACCAAGGGTCTTGCATAGGATTAACTCCAACCAATGATCAACAAATTCATGGAGTACTGGGCCTAATTCCACATTGCCTCTCCTGAGCAGAATCATGGTACTCCTTTCCCTCCGTGAGATGATGATGAATAGCCTTCCACTTCTTGGATTTCTTTTTGTAATGTTTAAAAGTATGTTGGAACAAACAATGACATCATCCATGTTGCACCATGGGATGTTGTTATCCACCAAGTTGCCCAAAGTCAACAGTTGACTTTTAGATATTTTGTAATTAATTGTTGGTTTCTTTTTGCCTTCTCTCTCCTTCTCCTTCTATAAATAATGGAATATTTGTTGTATTCAAGGGGTGGACATTTTTTAGATGAAAAATAGAAGTGGGAAGAAAAGGCTTTGTACTTTTTAACAGAAGAAAATATTAATACAATATTGAGACTTTGTACTGAATATCTGTGTTATGCATCAGACCTTTCTTATGTTAGATCTGTATGTTTGTTTTATTCGATCTATCTCTACTTTTTTTGTCATTTGTTCATTAGTAATGCTTTGCTCCTTTATGTAAGTAGGTTTGACTCCATTTATTACCAATCCCAAAACATAAACCCTCTGACCTTTTTGCTTTCGAATTCATTTCTTTTCTCCCTTCAGATATATCTTATCTTTATCTTTCCCTTCATTCCTTTCTTTTCACAATTGGAAACATCTCTACTGGGATGAGATCCCAAACCCTCGAAGGTAGAATATTTTGAGACTTGCATAGATTCCTACTGGTAGAATAGCAATAAACTAGTTTTTCTTTGCTGTCTCAAAGACGGACTATGCCCTGTACACTGTTGGCTTGTCTATCCATAGATATGCTCTCACGACAGATTTTTTGACCAATAGAACCAATACCCCTGACCCGAGTGACCTTTTGTATAAACAATACTCTGACTACCTTTCTCTCTCCATCTTACCTCCTGATCTTACCTGTAATCAAAAACACACCTTCCTTAAAAAGGTTTCTCATTACGTCCTCTTGGGGGGACTCCTCTATAAGCATGGATTTGATGGTATTCTCTTATGATGTCTCACAAGTTCTGAAATTCCTTATACCATTAAGGAGGTTCATGATGGAATATGTGGAGGTCACTTCAGTTGCTTTTCTATTGCTAAGCATATTCTTCACTTAGGCTACTACTGGCCGATCCTTAACCATGATTGTTGCGACTATGTCAAACATTGTGTAAAATGCCAACAACATTACAATCTTCATTATACATCCAGTCATGCCTTATAAATCGCTCGTGACCTTTATCCCTTCTCTCAATGGGGTTTGGATCTTGTCAGAGAGATCAATCCTCATTCGTCCTAAGGTCATCAACGGATCATCACTACTACTGAATATTATATAAAATGGGTGGAAGCCATACCACTCATTTCAACAAAAGTGGAGAAAATATGTGAGTTCATCAATCACCACATTATTTTTTGCTTTGGTTTTCCTCATCGCCTCATCACTAATAATGGAAAACAATTCAAAAATAAGACATTGCAAAAACTTTGCAATGCCTTCGACATTCAACTTAGTTTCTCATCACGTTATTACCCACAAACCAATGGTTAATCTGAATCCAGTAACAAAACCTTAAAAAAAAATCTTATGAAAGTGGTTAATGCTACTGGGAAGGATTGGCATACAAACATTCATTTTTCCCTATGGGCATACCACACTAGTATTCACACTTCTATTGTGGCCACACACTTTTCTCTGGTCTATGGTATAGAGGCAGTTCTACCTCTCGAATACTAGATCCCCTCACTCTATATTTCTCTCCATGACATGCTCAATGACGATGACTTCTGTCAAGACCATTTAACATAGCTAGAGTTATTAGACGAACATCGTCTTAATGCTCTGGATCACCTTCAAGTTTACCAAAAACATATCTAATGTGCCCATGACAAAAATTTTCATGAACGAACCTTCCAAGTTGGTGACCATATCTTGAAAGAAAATCAACATGTAACCAATGAATAAAAAATTAAACGGGGAAAATTTTCTTCTAATTGGCTTAGACCGTACATCGTAACTCATACCTAGGGATCAAGAGATTATGTTTATCTTCACTCGATGGTAAACCCAAACCCGAGCCCCTTAACATCTTTCATCTTCAACAATTCTATTATTGACTTGTCATCCTACCTCACCTTTTGTCTCTTTCCATGCTCATCCATTGAGCACTATTCACTCCATACACCTCACCAAAAATTAAACAAGAATCATGTGAGTACCCGTCACTAGTTATCTTCTCTTGACTATTTGTACAATAGCGCTGCACATAGCATGATTCTCATGGATACTTTTCGTCTACCTTTAGATGAGATCCCATGGTTGTTTTTCCTTGCCTTTTGAACAAGAGTCCTATCCTTCACCTTGGTCTTGTCCGTGACTATAAAGACCTCACATGGGACCAAACTCCTTGAGTAAAACTTCTAATAAATAGATGGCTCCCTCAAAAAGAAATATTCCTCTCAACAATTGCTGCTATAAATAGACTGCTCCCTCGAAGGATAACTATGTATAGTTTAAAAAAATAAAAAATGAGAGAAACCAAAGCTTCCCACATTTCTCAACATCACGAATACCTGAAGGAGTTCAATTTTATTTATCCCATATAGACTTCCCACATCGATAAGTCTATCTCAACTATAGGTCAAAAATAACAACCTTTTTGTCATGAACTTGCCCATTGTGACCTCAAATATCTTTCCCGAAGAACATGCTAACTCATTCCGTATAAAAATTTAACTACCTTTCACCCTTCTTAACATTCCCACTCCCATTTCCTCATTTCCTCTAGGGACTTCTTGGAACTTAGACATTTGGTGATCATGTGACTACTTTTCACCATAAAATAGTCAATCATGCAATGTCTTTTGGGTCTTATGCTCATCACCTTATCCAAGGTATGATCTACTCGGTATGAACCTCCCCAATTAGGAGGCTTTATTTACCCCTCTCATCTTTTAACCACCTTTTCTTACGTTTTGATTACCTTATATAGGACTTGGTCCTTGACGCTTACTTATTGGGGTAATCTTCTTCTTTCACCATAATCAATCTCACCTACATCACTTTACCTATAATCCACCCACACCTACCAAACCTAAACCCACAACATGCCCAAAAAAACCTACCACCTCATTTTCATACCTCCTCATATTCTTCCCTAGCTCATGGGAGAACTACATCGGCCTGAAGTCCCTTTTCATCGGGACTATGTTGGCAGCACTCCGAGGGAATGGGGCCCTTGGAGGTTAGCTCAGCCATCCTCTACCCTTAACAATTAATCTTCCATGTGCCTCACATTACATCACACCTAACTTCATTTCTCTTTTATACCCAACATTGGAAATTAAACCACATACATAACAAGTTGTTTCATATTTTAAACATTATCACATCATACATTTATTATTCCTACCATTTCTCTATCATCATTATGCATAGATTATACCACATCTCACATATGACCCATAGTATCATTCATTGCAAAAAATAATGAATCACAACTTCACCTACTTTCAACACAACCATGCCTAACAAACCTAACTCAATCTATGCCTATAACCTGACTCAACCAAGCTTAAATCAACCTGACTCAATCCATGCCTATAACCTGAATCAATCCATGCCTATAGCTTGATTCAACCATGCCTAATTTGACTTGAATCGATCCATGCCTAAACCGACCTGACTCTACCATGCCTGAATCAACATGACTCGATCCATGTGTATAACTTGACTTAACCATTCCTAAATCAACCTGACTCGATCCATGCCTAAAACAACCTAACTCCACCATTCCTAACTCACCTAATTTCCATCCATATCAACACAAAAAATTCAAATCTCATAAACACATACACAAATTAAAAAATACCATGTATCTCATCATATAATTAAATAAATGTGTATCTCAAATATACATGTCTATCTCATCATGTCCATCATCTCAAAAATGTCGGCACATAGGCTGATATAAAATACAAAATTTCATCGATATGCAGGCTGGTCTCATATATAATAAAAATAAAGAAATAATACAAAATCTCTATGGCATGCAAGCCAGTATACACTCGAAATATACAAATCACTTATACATACTCACTTTCTTCGGCATGCAGGCCTGTATGTGATCCAAAATACAATTATCTTCAGCACACAGGCTGGTATATATATCTCAAAATAATAACTATCATACATCAAAAACTAGGTGACCACATATCAGGCATCTCACCGGATTTCCTCCATCTCTATGTCACCTGTACCCTTAAATTCTTGTGTCCCTGTTGGTACCTCCCCTAGAGCTTGTTTCCATGCATTGGTGGCCTTTCCATGATTAGGCCTTGGAGCTCACTGACCTCCTCTCCTCTCCACACTATGAGTGTGAGATCTCATCCTCTCACTAGATGCCTACTATGCCCTGTACTTGGCATAGGATATGAAATCTATCCCAGCTGCCACAAGCTGGTCCTGATAGTATCTCACCTCACCTAGGCCATCCTGTAACCTTGATATAGGCACAGTCTGTGGTGCTCCCATAGGTCTCAGCCCCTGTACCTACCTTGCAGCACCCTTCCCCATGCCTTCCTGTGAACTGGGACTTGATCCCGGTGCCTATGGTGATGCCCCCTACCCCCGAACTGTATTTGTGCCTATAAGACCACAACTTGTGCTTGTGATGTGGCCAACTAGCCCTATAAACCTACCACCTAACCATCCCTCTCTTGACCTTCTCCATCTCCTCCATCAGCCATCTGGGCCTGTAGACTAGCCACCTGTACGTGTAACTCTACTATCTCTACCTCTGAACCCTCCAGCTATGTCTGCAGTATACCCAATTGGGTAATCAACATTGCTACCTACCCCTGTAGGGTGTCTCTTTGCATTGTAATGGTAGCTAGGTTTTTCTACCCTAGTTTGAGTGGTATGGCTCGTAACTGAGCCACCCACCACTTCATGTACCTATCTATACATCCAGCCTCATCTATCCAATGAACCACCATCTACTCCTCCTCCCATGTGGGAACTGTAGGCTGTGGTAGAGGTAATGGCCTCTCCACGTCATCTCTCTGATACTGTGCGAAGGATGGAGGAATGTCCTATAAGAGCCTGAACTACCGTCAGACTCTGTCTACTGGGATCATCTCATCCTTCCCAGAACAGTGACCTTGTATCTACCTCTCTAGATGGAGCTTAGCTAGCTCCTCATGCATATGCCTATATGAGGGGAATCCCAGATATGGCCTCAAGATAATGTCCACTCTGGACAATCCCTCAAGTAACTACCAAAAATGGGCCACATCATGTGTCGGCCTATTTGATCTCCACTCTCCTATCATCATTGCCCATCTCTTATACCCCACCCACACAAATCTAGGTGGGAATGCATATTCTCAAGGCATCCCTATCGGCTACACATAGACTATGTGCTCATAGGCCCAGCAGTGCATATAAATATACAGCACAGGAAAAACCAGCGCAACTGCCCATATGCCCACAGCTCTCTGTATAACTACACCAAGAATGCTAGTGCCTAGGCAAAGTAGGTCTTATGCATCATCATGTTGTGGAGTACCCCCATCAGTGATCAGGGAAAATATCTACCCTCTACATCTAGTAGTGCATACCAGCACACTACCTCCATCAACAAGATCGCTAGCCTCATCTCCTCCGGATGGGCTAGGTACATCTCTCCATAGCTCAAACTAGCGCTATGGAATCTCAGATCACCCACCTCTCGCCAAAAATAGTCACAATCAACGCCTTTGAGGCCTCATAAGAGATATAATACACCTGGGCACCCAATATGGGTAACCAAAGAATCCCGAACACGTCCTCCAGGGTGATAGTCATCTCACATGTGGGTAAGTGAAATGTGTTGGTCGCAGAGTCCCATCTATCGATGAGCGTGACCATCAGGCTGGGCTACCAAAAAACATGTTTGTAGCAGTGAACCCCACTCAAGCCCACTGCCTCCACATGTTTCAACTCCAATGGGGTCCCTGTGCCACGTACTGTCACCAGTAGCGGTGGGACCCTATCCCGCATATGTAACTGTGCTCTCCCTTGCATCCAATTCAAACATAACATTAATTTACCTGTATCAATCCCTATTCACCAATTATCATTTTCCTACACCTTATTTTCACCCTATACACCTCGACCACCTAGCCCACATCACTTTTGGACCCTTGTGCGCACTAATCTAGTAGATACTGGCTCATCCTAACCAACCCTAATCACCCTTTAACCGACACCTGTAACATCCTCATTTTTATATATTAGAACAGGTAAAATTTTTTTTTATAAATGCTTCCTGGTTCTAAATACATAATTTAGATCTCACAAATCAAAACATCCATTCTTATAACAAATAACCATATGCAACTATAATGACTCAAAGTACCTCCGATCTATTCATTACATGACTCGGTATCTACCGATCTATTCATGTGTATTAAGAGTTGGCATTTTCACTTTAACAAAATACTCTTACGGTTCTCTTCCCTAATCTAGGATTTAGAATGCTCTATCTAAGGAACCTATCTGAATAATTGTTACCATTATTCATCGGCATCTCATCCCTTAGACTAGGTGACTTAGGACAACACAATTAGCAGCTTGCGATACTTTGGCCAAAGATTTGAAACATACTGCTTATGTCTCGTATTCCTTAACATCATACTCGTCAATCTGGAATACATCCTTCACCCCATTCCTATGTTATGTAGAATGTCTTATACTGACTTCTGTCAGTCCCTCCTATCCCAAGTTATTCACTCGGAAACGGATTAGTAAGGTGACAACGTTATATGGATGCTCCCGAGGACTAGGGATACGATGACATACTGGGTCAACCCTAGTTAAACTAGTGTGTCAAGATACCCCGAGTCTCATAGGCAGCCTTATAACGTGACCACATTCCTAATCGGTCCCAGAGTAACTTGTTCGAGTTTAAGGTGTAAATCTTAATGATCAATGCAAAGGGTGTCATCATAAGTCACCTGCATTGTTGTATCTTTGAGAAGATCCTAATCTTCTCGAAGGTACAACCCTGCAGTTGACTTGTGCTGTCAACCTTTAAATCCGCCTCGAAAAGATCTACTTATTAAAAAGTGTTACATACGTTGAGTTAAATTATACCATAAGACGCTCCCTTTAAGGGTAGTCTTTCCCAATCCCCGGGTTCCTCACCTTAGAATGACCTTTCTTAATAAAACCCAATACACAAGAGAAGTTATTAAGACTAGAGGTCCCATCAAGGAGTTCATAGAATATACATAATTCTAAATCAATGAAATTGGACAATTACTCCCATCCTTCACATGAGATTGCTAACCAAACCCTTTTTAGGTTTATATCAGTTCTCATAACTGAATTTATATCTTACTTATTAGTATCAAGATATAATGATTAAGAATCCAATTAAACGTTGTCCTGGCTTAATCAAGACTAGGAATTAATAATTTAATTCAGCTTGTTTAGCGTCCTGCTTAGGTTTATTTTTACCCTAGCTTCCAGAAAGACAGTGATCTAAATTTCAATTTAGCTTTAGATAGAACATACTAGAACTGCTAAACAATCATAAGTATTCAGTCACATATTCTTGCAAGCTTACATTGATAATCACAAAAGTCTCCAAATTATACAATAATAACAAGCTCTCAAGATCATTTGAACCGAAGAAGGTCAAACTATCAAGATAAGAATACAAACACATAAGTAACAAATATCTCTCTTTATTCCCTTCAGGCTAATCAAATACATTTTATGCTTTCAGCATACTTGATACAATTATTTCAATAGAAAAAAACATCTTTCCTCATATAGTACATTTAGAGAATCAAGATGTAATTCATCATAAAACCAAATTAAACAATCTGAACATCCTATCAGATCTACGTGCTTTTACCACTTACGGAAACCATCTGCAAAAATTGTCAACATGGGTCAGTTCGATGAACTGAGCATGATAAGCACTAACTCTTAAAACAATTGCAATCCACCAACTATTTTCATTAAACACCCTGTTTAAATGAAATCACTTCACCAAACAAGTAAACATATTTCAGACTATGCTCTTGAAATACAACAAACTATACATCCGTAACTCACATTATAGTCAATAAATAGTCCTAGATACCTTTCAAATATTTCATCAAAACATTCGTGACCAAGAAGACAAATGCATCTAAACAACTATCCATCTGAATCCCAAGGACAACAACATCAGACGGACTAATATATTCAACATAATAAATGAATATCATAACCTTTCATGATTCCATCAGCATGTTAGAACAATTCCAAAAGTTAGATAAAAATTATATCAACATATACTTTACAACAGAAGAGAAATAAAACGAATCATACATATTTCCCTTAGAACAAGCTCATGACTGTACTGTCTCTCCAAGACAAAAGCATTCACCTTAAACACATGCAAATAAATCAGATGAGACCACCAAAAGCATCACAGTTTGGTTAATATTTAAATTAAACAATATCCTGTAGCTTACTAGCAGTACAGCAGCTCTCGCGCCAAGGTAGTGATGAGTATTCTATCCTAAATAGACTCCACATAACCTTCCATATTATTATAGGAACAGGAAAATAGCTAGCGCAATCGCTTGTCAAGGAACAACTGTTAACTCTTTATCTCAGTCAAGCACAAGACAAGAAAACCTCAACAACAAAGATGTAATCACGCACAAACACGACAACAATCCCTCTCAGCAACATACAGCTCATTCTAATCCCTACTAACACTGTAAGGCTTTAGATCCAAGGTCGAAATCAAAAGAACTTCTCTTTTATCGCAGTCAACAAGAGACTCATTATCATTAAAGCAAATGATGTTTCCCTATGACTATGCAGAGATATTCATACGAAATCCACGCAACATGCACAGCCTCATTTAACTGGAATTATTCAGAAAGGAAACATAACATACCGTATTCACATCTGAACTCATTCAGAGGTTGAAAAGTATGGTATTCACGACCCACTTCTACAGAGGCCAAGATACATGATATCTATATATAAATTAAGGAACCCAACAGAGCCAAAAATAATAAGTGTTCATAATCAAGCTTATATAGAAGCAGAAACACTGGTTACCTATCAAGGATTTCAATCTGAATCCAAACAACAGTATTAACGATAAAGCTTCTACAGAAACCGATGTACAAGATAAATATAAGTTAAGGATTCCAACCATGCCAACAATAATAAATATTCACAATAAGGCTTATACAGAAGCTAAATACTGATTTTGTAACAAGGAATCCAACTAAGCCTCTACAACAATATTCTCTCAAGCTTACACAGATAGGAAATGTAAAAAGTACACCAACTGAGTCTGTACCAAAGTTTCATTGCTAAACGAAGGTATTCATTACAAGATAACATAAGTCGTAATACCAGTTACCCCTCCAGGACTCCGACAGAATCAAACTACCAGTATTCACATACATGGCTTCTACAATAGTCCTTAATATACGTACCATTCCATGGACTCCACAGAGTCATTTTGTATATAAATAAATATATTGCAAACTATCAATGGGTTGAATCCCATAATCGCAACACAAGGGGGGGGGGGAAACAACTTCTACAAGGTCGCATTAAAATACTGTAAACACAGCAAGTTATCCACTCACAAATAACTTTAAGTATCATAGCAAAACCCAACAAGATTCAGCAACCACCACCTCTAATAACCTTGACAGAACTTACAAAGAAGTCGAATTATACTGAACATTCAAACAAAAATCCAACAGTATCCTTTCCGACAAGTATCAACAACAAGTATCAACTGTAGCCTGAACCCAACAAGGAAACAATTCATGGGCTCTCAAAGAGCAGGTTTAGTATACCTTCTTGCATGCATTTCACAAACTTTATCCGGAATGCAAAACACAACGAGATAGTGCAACAGTTCGAAACACAATACACACCCATCAAGGGTTAAATTGAAAAAATCGAACCAGCAAGAAGATACAGTAATAAAATCACACAAAGCTACCATAAAAACCATCTGAACCCAAAAATCATCTGAACAGAGTTGTTCTAATGAAATCATTTGAAAGAGAGCAAGATTTTTAAAGGTTAGGGCCTAACATGCCTGGTTATTTGCTTAAAAATCTGAAGAAGACCACTGAAAGAGCTCGAGCCTTCTCCTCTTTTTCCAAGTTAGATTCACCAACAAAAAAATTTTATTTCCATGACTTATAAATTTTCCTTGCCAGAGAAAAGAGCGAGTTACACTCATATTTTCCATGCAACTCCAAGAAGACTGGTGTGAAGAACCAGTGATCAGACAGAGGGAAAACCGGAGTGCATGAAAAACCAAACAAACTACTAGTTTTCCATTTTGCATGCCTTCCCGTGAAACCCGAGCTCGAAGACCGAGCTCATTAATTGCATTTACTCCAAATTTCCCGCTCAATCTCCATTGCCACCGACTGCCATAGTTGGCGATGGACAAATGAAATTCAAAGACCATTTCTAACTTTGGCGACTCTGCCACGTCGGCTCTTGCTAGCCGTTAAAACTTCTACCAAATTACCTGTCCTCCATGCTTATCCATCCATTTAATGCCATAGAAACTACCACCCATGGCTCGCACCCTTCCATAGGTCCCCTTTCTTCCTTGTTCATTAGTTAGGTTAGTAACATAGGTTAGGATTTAAGATGCGACTTAGTCTAACCTCCATAGCACAAAGTTACTAACTTAGAACATTTAGCTTATAGCTTAGGCCTAGGTTAGATTAACACTAATCTAACCCATAGATCATAGTTTAGTTTTAGGTTACTAACCTTAATAAATCTAGTTTAGGTCTAACATTTCAAATGCTCAGAAAAATAACCTACAACATACATTCACGAACAGGATTCACTCCTGCACTGCCAATAGGCTAGTGAATTAAATGTATCTGAATTATTACCTGGTCCACGATCAAGACCTTCTTGATATTACGATATCAGGAACCAATTCATTTAACACGATCAGCCTGAGTTAGACTTCGGAACAGTTTATTCAACACATTCAGACCTTGCAACCTATGAAAGGTCTATAATTTTAGTTCATCCCGAATAAACTTAAAGCATTACTTGGATCAATGCCACTGATCCAAGGCTGGGTCTTATAGATGGATAACTCCATAATTCATTCTGAGATCAGATTAAACTCAGGTGTAAAATGAAAGAATTAAAAGAGTCCAATTATATTCTGACTCAGTCAAAGATCTGTAATTTCAAAGAAGATACAGTCCATATCAAGCATGACTTCTCAATCAAAGGAACACATCCTTTTTACAAAAGAAATCACATATCAACACTTGTATGCTCAGGAGGAAGTAACAACAGTTCAGGGTGTTACATGCTTCCATCCTAAAAGATTCATCGTCCCGATGATTACATATTCGATTAACCTTTAGGTCAACCAATTTATTAGTTCACAAAACAATGCGACTATTTTCCAACTTAAATAGTTCCAGAAATCAATGTCACAACACATTTTATTCAGCCTGAATAATGTTTGCCTCCATCTGGCTTTCATATAAACTTAAAAAAAAATAAGTTCATAAAAGAAATGTTTTGTCAACAGATTTCATTCTGTTGAAAAAGAAAAGGAAAAGCAATTTTCATCTCTTCCAGATTTTCCCAAGTTGCACTTTCTTCGTTAAACTGGTCCCACTGGACCTTACATTGCTGTATTTCACGATTTCTCAAATGCAATTGGCGAGTTTCCAGCACTCATGTGGGTTTAACCATGATTATTCCTGGGTCTTGGACCTGCAAGGAATTCCAATTTAAAACATGTGACAGATCTGAAACGTATTTCTTAAGAAAAGAAATATGGAAAACATCATGCATGTGAGATAAAGCAGGTGGTAATGCTAAATGATAAGCTATAGGATTGATTATTTTCGACAATTTCGAAAGGTCCCACGAATCGAGGTGACAACTTGGCAGCCTTGCCAAAATTTATAGAACTCTTTCTGGGTTTAACATGAAGAAAAACCTTCTCACCAAGCTCAAACCTTCGATCAACCCGCTTAAGGTCAGCATAGCTCTTCTGCCTATCCGTTGCTTCCTTTAATCATTCACGAATCATCTTAACTTGCTGTTCCATTTCTGTGAGAATCTCTGGTCCAATTACCACTCTATCCTCAACACTATCCCAGCTAATAGGAGTTCTGCACTTTCTTCCATAAAGTGCTTCAAATGGTGCCATTTTAAGAGATGAGTGATAAGTGTTGTTGTATGCGAACTCAACTAATGGAAGATACTCTTCCCATTTATACTGTTGATCCATGCAATACATTCGCAACATGTCCTCCAACACTTGATTTACCCTCTCAGTTTGTCCATCCGTTTCTGGATGATATGCAGAACTGAAGTTTAGTTTCATTCCAAGAGCTGTGTTAAGCGTTTGCCAAAATCTTGACGTCATTCTTGGATCCCTGTCAGATATAATCAATTCTGGTACACCATGTAATCTGAAAATTTCATGTACGAATCTTTTGGCCAACACTGGTGAATCATCCTTTAGATTTCCAGCGATGAAATGAGCTACCTTAGTCAGTTTATCTACAACTACCAGGATAACATCATGTTTATTCCTGGACATGGGTAATCCTTGTACAAAGTCCATGGTTATTACTTGCCATTTGTACTGCGGTATGCTATGAGGATATAACAGTCTAGCAGGGTGCATATGTTCTGCCTTAACCCGCTGACACTCCAAACAATGAGTCACAAAATTAATGACATCCTTTTTCATACCTTTCCAAAAGTATTGTTGTTTCAGATCAGCAAGCATTTTTGTGATACCCGGGTGTCCAGAGAAAGGTGAATTATGAAATTCAACTAACAACTTCTTTCTCAAATCATTCAGCATAGGTACATATACTCTGTTTTCATAACGCAAGATTCCTTCATCATCAAAATGAAAACCTTTATACCTTTCATCATTAGGTTCTGCAGCAAGCGCTGCTTTTACTTGCTGAAAGTAAATATCAGATTCTGAGGCACTTTTTACCTCATCCTTAAACTGAGTTCTTAATGTTATAAGAGCAGAAATGTGCCTCCTACGACTTAGAGCATCAGCTACTCTATTCTCCTTCCCTTTGATGTAGCTAATATCAAAATCATATTGTGATAAAAATTCTAACCACCTTCTCTGTCTAGCATTAAGATTAGGCTGAGTGAAAATATATTTCAGTCCTAAGTGATCAATTTTCAACTCAAAAGGTTTCCCAAGTAAATAGTGTCTCCAGACTTGAAGTGCATGAACAATGGCAGCAAGCTCCAAATCATGAGGAGCATAATTCAGCTCATGTAATTTAAGTTTTCTACTTTTCATATGCTATGAATTGATCATTTTGTAGCAAAACACCTCCAAGGCCTTCCCCAGAAGCATCCGTTACAACAGTAAAACTCCCATTAGGGTCTGGTATAGCTAATATAGGTGTAGAAGTCAACTGGCCTTTCAGACTTTTGAAAGCCGCTTCGCACTTATCATTCCATATGAATTTCTTATCCTTCTTCTGCAATGAAGTTATTGGTGCAACTACTTTAGAAAAATCCTTAACAAATTTTCTATAGTAACCAGCAAGACCCATGAAGCTTCTTACTTCGTGCACATTCTTTGGTGCAGGCCACTCAGTTATTGCCACTATTTTTGAAGGATCTACAGCAATTCCTTCTTTGCTAATGACATGACCCAAATAGTGAACTTCTGAATCAAAGAAAGAACATTTGGATAACTTACCATACAACTTTCTTTTTCTCAAAATTCCCAAAACTATCTTCAAATGCTCATTGTGCTCCTCAATGCTTTTAGAATAAATGAGAATATCATCCAAGAATACAAGTACAAACTTGTCCAGATATTCTTGAAAAATATTGTTCATTAAGTTCATAAAGGCTGTGGGTGCATTAGTTAATCCAAAGGGTAGAACCGTGAATTCATAATGTCTGTACCTTGTTCGGAAAGCTGTTTTATGAATATCTTCTTCTCTAATCCTTAACTGATGATAACCAGATCGAAGATCTACCTTAGAATAAACCGTTTCCCCATGCATCTGATCAAATAGATCGTCAATCCTTGGAAGTGGATATCTGTTCTTGATTGTTGCTTTGTTCAACATCTGATAATCGATACACAGCCTAAGTGTTCCATCCTTCTTTTTCACAAATATTACGGGTGCTCCCCAAGGTGAAACACTTGGTCTAATCAAACCTTTAGACAAAAGTTCTTGCAACTGTGCCTTAAGCTCGACTAACTCTATAGTAGTCATCCAATAAGGTGCTTTGGAAATAGGTTCTGTTCCTGGTTTGATTTCGATGGTGAATTTAAATTCCCTCTTAGGTGGTAACCCTGGTAATTCCTTAGGAAAAACATCCCTGAAACTTTGTAACAAAGGAAATTGTTTCATGTAATCACCATCTTCTTCTGAAAATTTAGATATCTTTACTGCATAAAGGGTACATCCTTTGTTTTTAGCCTTTTTAAGCTGCATAGCTGACAATTTTCTAACTGAAATTTCCCATTTCACACCTTGAATCTCTGTTGTTTCCAGCTGATCATCTAAACATTTTATGTTCTTTTCATAGCAGTCTACCTTTTCTTTATGGTCAGCTAACCAATTGACACCGATGACAATGTCATACGATCCCAAAGGTGTAACATAGAGGTCAACTTCCGTGGAGAAATTAGGTAAGTCAAGGACTGCCCCAAAAAAGACACATACTCACTGTATGAACAGAGTTATTACCATACTGTACAGTCCAATATTTATCCATTTTTCTAGCTTTTCTCTGAAGTTTAGAAGCAAGTTTATTAGAAATGAAACATTCAGTAGCTCCTGTATCAAAAAGAATAGTGACAGGTATGCCAAATAACTTACCCGGAACTTCTATAGGTGTCACTTGCTTTTCAGCTTGCTTGTCTACTACTGCAGCATGTATCTTATGCTGCTGATTACGATCATCCTTCTTCAAAGGGCACTGATTTACGTAGTGGTCTTTGCCACAATTGTAGCAGCCTCCTACAGGTCCCTTTTTAGGCTCAAAATTTCCTCCAGCCTTGTAATTGTCACGTTGTCCTCCATAGGGCTTCTGCCCATTGTTATAATTTTTGGCAAAATTATCCCTTACATTTCCAGCAGGCTTAGTTGCCACTGCTTTCTTACTATTATCCCTTGGAAACTTACTTTTGTTTCCAAACTTTTTCCATGGTCCCTTTTTGGGTGCAAGAGAGGTTGAAGAAGGGTTTGCAGTCTTCTTCCGCACTTCCTCCTTATGAGTAGAAATAGCCTTTAATTTCTGTTCTTGTCTTATGGCCTTTTCAACAACTCCTTCCATAGTGGTTGGACTGTGAACATTGACCTCTCCCCCTATCATGGGATTCAATCCCATGATGAATTTCCATATTCTGAACTTCTCGTCAGTTTGATACTGCGGTACATACTTGAGGAGTTTTGTAAACCACTCCCAGTATTCAGTTACCGTTAGCTTCCCTTGAGCTAAGTTCTGGAATTCTGTCATTTTCTGATCATAGAAAAGTTGTGGCAGCCAACGTTGCCTAAAATAGCCTTTAAATTGATCCCAAGTAATATTGGTCTCATCAATATTTAGCTCTGCTTTACGGCTATCCCACCACGAAGATGCTTCGTGGGAAAGCTGATAGGCTCCCCAAATAGCTTTGGTTTCCTCAGAGAAGTTTCTTATTGCAAAGTACTTCTCCATTTCGCTGAGCCAGTTCTCAGCTCCATCTCCTAATGTGGTGCCATCATACTTAGGTGGACTTATCCTTTTTATATCATTAGTGAGTTCTGCTGCCAACTTGGCCTTTTTGTTTTCTGGTTGGACAGGTGCATTCCCAGCATTAACATCAACACCCATATCGGGGTTGTCCTCAGGAGGTTGCTGATTGTTATTACCAGCTTCTTCATCCTCCTCATTTCCCATCACCTGCTGTTCAAGTACAGCTAAACGATCTCTTGTGTCCAACAGGGCAACAAGGATCTCATCAAGTTTTTGGGTTGTTACCGCCCCTCCTTCAGGTGGAGCATTATTCGCAATGTTCCCTCTTGTTCTAACCATTTTCTGTTACAAGAAAATTTAGGTTTTCATCAGATTATGGACACAATAGGTCCAAGAGCTGCAAC
Source organism: Taxus chinensis (assembly GCA_019776745.2). NCBI lineage: Eukaryota > Viridiplantae > Streptophyta > Pinopsida > Cupressales > Taxaceae > Taxus > Taxus chinensis. Next base: position 406,753,793 of record CM034156.1, read on the forward strand.
CTTCCGCTCTACTACCAAGATGTAACATCCTCATTTTTATATATTAGAACAAGTAAAATTTTTTTTGATAAATGCTTCTTGGTTCTAAATACATAATTTAGATCTCATAAATCAAAACAACCATTCTTATAACAGATAACCATATGCAACTGTAATGACTCGGAGTACCTCTGATCTATTCATGTGTATTAAGAGTTGGTGTTTTCACTTTAACACAATACTCTTGTGGTTCTCTTCCCTAATCTGGGATTCAGAATGCTCTGTCTAAGGAACCTATCTGAATAATTGTTACCATTATTTATCAGCATCTCATCCCTTAGACTAGGTGACTTAGGACAATGCAATCAACAGCTTGCGATACTTTGGCCAAAGATTTGAAACATACTGCTTATGTCTCGTATTCCTTAACGGCATACTCGTCAATCTGGAATACATCCTTCACCCCATTCCTATGTTATATAGAATGTCTTATACTGACTTCTGTCAGTCCCTCCTATCCCAAGTTATTCACTCGGAAACAAATTAGTAAGGTGACAATGTTATATGGATGCTCCCGAGGACTAGGGATACGATGACATACTGGGTCAACCCTAGTTACACCAGTGTGTCAAGATACCTCGAGTCTCCTAGGCAGCCTTATAACGTGACCACATTCCTAATTGGTCCCAGAGTAACTTGTTCAAGTTTAAGGTGTAAATCTTAACAATCAATGCAAAGGGTGTCATCATAAGTCACCTGCATTGTTGTATCTTCGAGAAGATCCTAATCTTCTCGAAGGTACAACCCTGCAGTTGATTTTTTCCGTCAACCTTTAAATCCGCCTCGAAAAGATCTACTTATTAAAAAGTGTTACATACGTTGAGTTAAATTATACCATAAGATGCTCCCTTTAAGGGTAGTCTTTCCCAATCCCCAGGTTCCTCACCTTAGAATGACCTTTCTTAATAAAACCCAATACACAAGAGAAGTTATTAAGAGTAGAGGTCCCATCAAGGAGTTCATAGAATATACATAATTCTAAATCAACGAAATTGGACAATTACTCCCATCCTTTACATGAGATTGCTAACCAAACCCTTTTTAGGTTTATATCAGTTCTCATAACTGAATTTATATCTTACTTATTAGTATCAAGATATAATGATTAAGAATCCAATTAAACGTTGTCATGGCTTAATCAAGACTAGGAATTAATAATTTAATTCAGCTTGTTTAGCATCCTACTTAGGTTTATTTTTACCCTAGCTTCTAGAAAGACAGTGATCTAAATTTCAATTTAGCTTTAGATAGAACATACTAGAACTGCTAAACAATCATAAGTATTCAGTCACATATTCTTGCAAGCTTACATTGATAATCACAAAAGTCTCCAAATTATACAATAATAACAAGCTCTCAAGATCATTTGAACCGAAGAAGGTCAAACTATCAAGATAAGAATACAAACACATAAGTAACAAATATCTCTCTTTATTCCCTTCAGGCTAATCAAATACATTTTATGCTTTCAGCATACTTGATACAATTATTTCAATAGAAAAAGAAAATCTTTCCTCATATAGTACATTTAGAGAATCAAGCTGTAATTCATCATAAAACCAAATTAAACAATTTGAACATCCTATCAGATCTGCGTGCTTTTACCACTTACGGCAACCATCTGCAAAAATTGTCAACATGGGTCAGTTCGATGAACTGAGCATGATAAGCACTAACTCTTAAAACAATTGCAATCCACCAACTGTTTTCATTAAACACCCTGTTTAAATGAAATCACTTCACCAAACAAGTAAACATATTTCAAACTATGCTCTTGAAATACAACAAACTATACACGCGTAACTCACATTATAGTCACTAAATAGTCCTAGATACCTTTCAAATATTTCATCAAAACGTTAGTGACCAAGAAGACAAATGCATCTAAACAACTATCCATCTGAATCCCAAGGACAACAACATCAGACGGACTAATATATTCAACATAATAAATGAATATCATAACCTTTCATGATTCCATCAGCATGTTAGAACAATTCCAAAAGTTAGATAAAAATTATATCAACATATACTTTACAACAGAAGAGAAATAAAATGAATCATACATATTTCCCTCAGAACAAGCTCATGACTGTACCGTCTCTCCAAGAGAAAAGCATTCACCTTAAACACATGCGAATAAATCAGACGAGACCACCAGAAGCATCACAGTTTGGTTAATATTTAAATTAAACAATATCCTGTAGCTTACTAGCAGTACAACAGCTCTCGCGCCAAGGCAGTGATGAGTATTCTATCCTAAATAGACTCCACATAACCTTCCATATTATTATAGGAACGAGAAAATAGCTAGCGCAATCGCTTGTCAAGGCACAACTGTTAACTCTTTATCTCAGTCAAGCACAAGACAAGAAAACCTCAACAACAAGGACGTAATCATGCAAAAACACGACAACAATCCCTCTCAGCAACATACAGCTCATTCTAATCCCTACTAACACTGTAAGGCTTTAGATCCAAGGTCGAAATCAAAAGAACTTCTCTTTTATCGCAGTCAACAAGAGACTCATTAACATTAAAGCAATTTATGTTTCCCTATGACTATGTAGAGATATTCATACGAAATCCACGCAACATGCACAGCCTCGTTTAACTGGAATTATTTAGAAAGGAAACATAACATACCGTATTCACATCTGAACTCATTCAGAGGTTGATAAGTATGGTATTCACGACCCACTTCTACAGAGGCCAAGATACATGATATCTATATATAAATTAAGGAATCCAACAGATCCAAAAATAATAAGTGTTCATAATCAAGCTTATATAGAAGTAGAAACACTGGTTACCTATCAAGGATTTCAACTAAATCCAAACAACATTATTCACGATAAAGCTTCTATAGAAACTGATGTACAAGGTAAATATAAGTTAAGGATTCCATCCGTGCCAACAATGGTAAATATTCACAATCAGGCTTATACAGAAGCTAAATACTGATTTTGTAACAAGGAATCCAACTGAGCCTCTACAACAATATTTGCTCAAGCTTTCACAGATAGGAAACGTAAAAAGTACACTAACTGAGTCTGTACCAAAGTTTCATTGCTAAACGAAGGTATTCATTACAAGATAACAAAAGTCGTAATACCAGTTACCCCTCCAGGACTCGACAGAATCAAACTACCAGTATTCACATACATGGCTTCTACAGTAGTCCTTAATATACTTACCATTCCATGGACTCCACAGAGTCATTTTGTATATAAATAAATATATTGCAAACTATCAACGGGTTGAATCCCATAATCGCAACACAAGGGGGGGGGGGAAACAACTTCTACAAGGTCGCATTGAAATACTGTAAACACAGCAAGTTATCCGCTCACAAATAACTTTAAGTATCATAGTGAAACCCAACAAGATTCAGTAACCACCACCTCTAATAACCAGGACAGAACTTACAAAGAAGTCGAATTATACTGAACATTCAAACAAAAATCCAACAGTATCCTTTCCAACAAGTATCAACAACAAGTATCAACTGAAGCCTGAACCCAACAAGGAAACAATTCATGGGCTCTCAAAGAGAAAGTTTAGTATACCTTCTTGCATGCATTTCACAAACTTTATCCGGAATGCAAAACACAATGAGATAGTGCAACAGTTCGAAACACAATACACACCCATCAAGGGTTAAATTGAAAAAATCGAACAAGCAAGAAGATACAGTAATAAAATCACACAAAGCTACCATAAAAACCATCTGAACCTAAAAATCATCTGAACAGAGTTGTTCTAATGAAATCATTTGACAGAGAGCAAATTTTTAAAGGTTAGGGCCTAACATGCCTGGTTATTTGCTTAAAAATCTGAAGAAGACCACTGAAAGAGCTTGAGCCTTCTCCTCTTTTTCCAAGTTAGACTCACTAACAAAAATTTGTTATTTCCATGACTTATAAATTTTCCTTGCCAGAGAAAAGAGCGAGTTACACTCATATTTTCCATGCAACTCCAAGAAGACTGGTGTGAAGAACCAGTGATCAGACAGAGGGAAAACCGGAGTGCATGAAAAACCAAACAAACTACTAGTTTTCCATTTTGCATGCCTTCCCGTGAAACCGGAGCTCAAATACCGAGCTCATTAATTGCATTTACTCAAAATTTCCCGCTCAATCTCCATTACCACCGACTGCCATAGTTGGCGATGGACAAATGAAATTCAAAGACCATATCTAACTTTGGCGACTCTTCCATGTCGGCTCTTGCTAGCCGTTTAAACTTCTACCACATTACCTGTCCTCCATGCTTATCCATTAATTTAATGCCATAGAAACTACCACCCATGGATCGCACCCTTCCATAGGTCCCCTTTCTTCTTTGTTCATTAGTTAGGTTAGTAACATAGGTTAGGATTTAAGATGGACTTAGTCTAACTTCCATAGCACAAAGTTACTAACTTAGAACATTTAGCTTATAGCTTAGGCCTAGGTTCTATTAACACTAATCTAACCCATAGATCATAGTTTAGTTTTAGGTTACTAACCTTAATAAATCTAGTTTAGGTCTAACATTTCAAATGCTCAGAAAAAGAACCTACAACATACATTCACGAACAGGATTCACTCCTGCACTGCCAATAGGCTAGTGAATTAAATGTATCTGAATTATTACCTGGTCCACGATCAAGACCTTCCTGATATTACGATATCGGGAACCAATTCATTTAACACGATCAGCCTGAGTTAGACTCCGGAATAGTTTATTCAACGCATTCAGACCTTGCAACCTACGAAAGGTCTATAATTTTAGTTCATCCCAAATAAACTTAAAGCATTACTTGGATCAATGCCACTGATCCAAGGCTAGGTCTTATAGATGGATAACTCCATAATTCATTCCGAGATCAAATTAAACTCAGGTGTAAAATGAAAGAATTAAAAGAGTCCAATTATATTCTGACTCAGTCAAAGATCTATAATTTCAAAGAAGATACAGTCCATATCAAGCATGACTTCTCAATCAAAGGAACACATCCTTTTTACAAAAGAAATCACATATCAACACTTGTATGCTCAAGAGGAAGTAACAACATTTCAGGGTGTTACATCAGTTACCTATTTAATGACTGATACCATTTCACCCTTACCAACCATGGTTACCGCTTAACCAGTATAGGTCACCTATTTGGTGACTGATACCAGTTCCACATAACCAACGCTAGCCACACTTGACTGACACTAGTCACTGTCACAAAAAAACCCGTGACTTCCCAAAACCCCCCTTTTATAAAAACCTCCCCACTGCCCCTTTTACCCCACCTACAATGACCTAAACTACTCCTGGATCTCTACTCATCCCACCTATACTATTTACTACCCTCCCCATTCCTCCTTTTACTCAATATTCCCCCCATTCCAAAATTCCATTTTTCCCACCCATAAAACCAAAAAACCAAACAAAACCTAAACCAACACTACAATAATCCTCTAATCTATCAAATCCATAAAGAGTAGGGTGCTTACCTCGTTGCATTGCTGCCATCTCAGTGGCACATCTGGCCCTTGTACCAGTGACCTGCCTGATCCCTCTCTGGCCTCTACCATCACTGAATAGCTACTCGTAACCTCCAACTAATCAAATTTCTCACCCTGATCCTATGGACTCGCTGCTCACAAACCAATCCCTCATCAAATCACACTGCCAGCTCACTGTTCCATTTTGTCCAAACACTTCTCTCTTTTCTCTCTTTTTTGTCATTTTCTCACATCTAACAATAACAGATGAATAACAAAAAATGTAGATTTTTTGTTTTCATAACAAACCTGACCTGACCGACATCGGTTACCCTTGACCAGGATCGGTCGCGTGCCCTACCTAACTATCATTAGATTACCTCTACCGACATCGGTTATCCATGACCGGCATCAGTCACCATCAACTACACATTTCCCTACATTTTAACCTTTACCCTACCCCTACCTCCCTTTTTGCCCCACCCAACCTTCACCTTGATCATTTACCCCACCTCACCTTTCCTGACCAAATCAGTTACTACCTCCCTTTTTCATCCTCTGGGGACTTGTTGTTTTACCCCTACCTTGGCCTTCCCCATGCCATGATCTAGATATTTAGACCTAGACCATCACTAGTGACCTTTTACCTCATGTGTTCACTATACCTTATGGCACTATTACCTGTGTTGTTGTCCTAATGACCTTACCTAGCCTATTGTCATGATCGTTTATCCTGACCCTACCTTTGGTGTATTAGAACATACCTAAACATTCTTGTGCCTAACCTACGTTGTGTTTCTTGACCATATCCTATACCTTGGATACTGGAATCACTTCAATCTTGTTTGGATAAACCTAGCAACCTTAGACAATGTAGATTTTTCCTACTCTTCAACTTGGTAGTGTGATGTAGTTTATACGTGTGCATGTGCTTGAATGTTACTACCTTTGACCCTGACCCATTACCTAGCTTACTCGAGTAGACCTTGCTCCCTTTTTTCCCTTGTTATCAACCTTTCTTTTCACCACATTTAACTTTTATCAAACCAATCATTGATTTTTCCTTCTGCCTCGTCAGTTCCTGTTTTGAGGGGGATCACCTTTACCCACACATGGGGCAACCACATCTTATTTTGGTTAGCGTCACTTACTGATACAAGCTACACAACAAAAAGGGGAAAAATGTAGACACTCAAATTAGGTCACACTCCCCTTTGGTCTCTCGACGAATAAACACCCTTCATCACATTCACCTAGTAATGGCCCCCTTCAACCCACTAATATTAATTTAATTAATTTAATTAAATTAATTCGTTATCCTCATCATATTTATTATTTAAATATCTTAATTTAAATAATATCCACACATACACTTCACTTAGACACCTCACCAAGCTATCTCACCCTAAAAACCTATTCTTAGTAAGTTAATATAACTAACTAAGACTTACCTAAACCCTAAAAATAAATGCCTACATTCCCTCTAACCACATTCCCACATGCTTACAAGAATCTTCCAGTCTAATTTGTGTGTTAATGGCATGAGATCCGAGGAAATCAAGAGGTTCTCCCTAGTTTACTAAACCTAGGAAATCCCACCTTGACCGACACTGATTACCCCTAACCATCACTGGCTAAGCCATAACTGCCATCGGTTACCCTTTTAACCCCAAAACAACCTTATTCTCAAGGTTGGCAGAAGGTTGGAAAAATATTGGACAAGTTGGTGAACATTAACACATACCAGAGAGATAACACATCTTTAGAGAGAAAATTCAAAAGAGAACATGCATGCGAGGAAGGAGATCAAGCACTTTCTCTTGAATAGCCATCCCAGCCATGATCTGATCTAACCAAGTAAAGAGGAATGTACATGCAGCCCATGCAGAAGCTTTCTTTCAGTTGGTGATCACTTGTAGCCTTCAAACCTCTCATCAGCACCACCATCCCTCACTCACAGACATCTAGGACCAAAATCTCAGTAAGTATAATGTCATACTTCTCTGGTTTATTTCATTTCATCATTATTTTATCATTTATTGTTTACCTACCCACCTATTGACCTTATCCAACACTTCCACCTCCATATACTGATAAAAATCTCTCCAAATCCTACCCAAGTCACCCAATACCTCATCCCGACTAATAAAATCCTTTGTGTAATCACAAAGGAGACCCAAAGCTTATTCTGTGGCATTCCCAGATTTCCACAGTAACTGGCACTGGTTACACCTAACTGTCGTCAGTTACCCTTAACTCACATCAGTCTTTGTATTTACCCATACAACCTAGAACAGAGACCTACCTACCTAATTTAATCTCACCCTCATCCATATGCGAATATACCTAAGACCTCTATCATACCTACAGAGATGCAGAACTAGTCACTTGACCTTCGGATCCTATTCTAGCCTAGCCTGTTAGATTAGATCTATTTCTTATTGTGTTTTAAGTGAGATACCTAAATCATTTCGAACTACGATAGGATGAACTTTCTTTACAACATTAAATTGTTTAAAATAGTGGACTGACAACCATCTAGTAAGTATCACACTTCTTGGATCTAGCATACGCTAGGTAGTTCACTGCATATATTTTTTAATTCCTTTTGGTGGTCTTGCTTTTCATTACAGGTAGTTCCTCCTAGCCAAAAGGAAGTTCTCACAATCAACTATTTCCTCCTACACCTGTTACCCTATTTGTTTCATCAATACTTCAAAGAAATGATCTAGAATTATGTGAAAAACCTTGGTCGACGGTAGGGTGAGGTTGAGAAACATTACGCGTGTTATTCAACTACTGCAGCAGAATAGGATAATGTTTGGGGTCAAGCATTTCTTGGGAAGGGAGGACTGTAATGTCCCCTTTTTTCTATGCCAAAGGTCAAGAGTCATATCAAGTCAAAGTCGTGGTCATACCCAAGGGGACATGGATGCTGGTGGATTTTGAGAAGGGGCCGCATTGTACCATTATCCATGTTTGGCATTTGGGGGTCACTTTGGGCCTGGGAAACTTAAATGGGAAAAAGTAACTTTAGTGACTTCTATTTTATTGACCCCTCCATAGAAAGCAATGCGTCTAGGGTCTATTGGGGATCTTTTTCCATGGGAAGTATATAAGAAGTGGGGAGAGTAAGGAAATGCATTTTTTATATACATTTTATTGATCCCTTCTTGTGTAGTTGTTGTTGTTGCACTTCTATAGATTGTGGAGTCAAACCCCAAAGGGACCCTAGCTTCAGTGGTGAGAGACCCTTCCCTAGCTAGTAAGTCATTTTTTGGTAGTGAGATATCTACCCTAGTCTATCTTTTTGGAGCTATTTTCTAGGTTGTGTATAGAGATCTCATTTGAGGTTTCAGAAGATGGATTTTGGGGGTTTTTGGGGCATTTGAGGAAGAGAATCAGTGGGCTCCTGGATCAGATTCATGGAAGCCATTTGGGTAGTGCATGGCTGCTTGTTGAAGGTGACTCCATCATTTACCAACCCATCTTCCAAGTGTGGCAACATGGGTCTTGGGGGCATTTGGGGAAGATAATAAGAGGGGCTCCAGATGAGATTCATGGCAGCCATTTGGGCTGGGCGTGGCAGGATATTGATGGTGCCTCCATCATTTTCTGACTCCATTCTAGGTGAGGTGACTTGTAGCCTTTATTTGGGGGTTTTCCAAATGGTTTTTTCACATCTGAAGGTGGAAATATTATTTATTTATCTATTTATGTTATTACCATAGACCCTTAATTTCTTCTCTAGTATTTGGAGAGTTATGAGCCTCTGAAGTTTCCAGTTGTCTAGGGCATGATGTGCTTTTTCTGGAAGCATTGTAATTTATGAAAAACTCCAAAATAGTGTAATTATGTCCTTATAATAATATGAAGCCCTCTTCAAGTTTTCAAGCAATTCGAATGAATATTTAGGGAGATGTAGATTTTATTTAGTTCGTTGTCCTCACTATTAAAATATGCATAAATCAATATTTTACTTTGCTACATTTTTCATATACTTTTTAGTATTTAGGGATATTTAAAATTCACACTTACAGGTATACCATTCCAAATATCATATGGTGTCTTCTTGTGATTAAATTTGAGTTGATCTCTATTTAGAATATATATTTTTGTACCAACTACCTCTCTCTAGTATACATCATCTAATTTCGACTCATTAATCATAGTTCTATCAATTTTCTGTACAATTGTGTTCTTTATTTCTAATACCCCATTTGTTGAGTTGTCCTTGCAGATGAAAATTTTCCTTCTTATTTCATGAGTCTCATAAAATTCATCAAATTGATCTAACCAAAATTGTCCTCCTCTGTCAGACCTTAAACTCTTTATTTTAATAGTCTTTTCATTTTCCACTAGTGCTTTAAATGCTTTCAATATTTCCAATTCCTCTAACTTTTATTTTAGGAAGGAAACCCATGTCATCCTTTTGAAATCATCAATCAACAACATGAAGAAGTTATCTCCTTGTATGCTTTTAGTTCTTGTTGGTCCTACAAGATCAGCGTGTATGAACTCTAAAGGTTGTTTAGTATAGTATTTTTTTTAAGCTTCTCTTAGTTTGTTTCCTATGAAGGAATGATTTAAAAATATTATCATCCTTTTTTTTTATATTAAGTATGTTCCTTATACAACCCATTGAGCTAATTCTAACAAGGTTATCAAAATTTATGTGTCCCAGTCTTTTGTACCAAAGTACTCTCTCATCCATTTCACTAGGAAAGCATTTTTCCTTATTTACCTCCTTTAAAAAAAACATATTATTTTTGGTTCTCTTTTCCTTTCCAACCATCTTGATTTTTTTTCTTTATGTCACATCCATTTCCATGAAATAATATTAGATATGCTTGTTTACCACATTTGAATGACACTAAAAATATTGTGTTTCAATCCCTCAACATACAACACATTTTAAGTGATATTTTTGCCATTTTCAAGACTTATCTTACCTTTTCTCATAATATTGGCTGAGGTATTCTCTCCAAATCTCATAGTACCAGAAAATTTTTCCTCTAGATATATATTAAATTAATCTTGTTTCCTGTCATATGGCTAGAAGTCCCACTTTAAATAAACCACTATGTATCTTCTCTTTGAGAATAAAATGTAGTTTATGTTATCAATCCTTTTTCCTTTGGATTTGTAGGATTTTAATTAATTGTGAAAATATTCTTGCTATTTTTTAGAGGTCTTTGATAAAAAAATTTGGCTATGTTCCCATACATTTTGAAGTTGTAACAAATCATCTCATCCTTTCTTCTCAAATGATAGAAGTTAAGATGTCTATCATGTTCTTTAATATACATTCTACATTTTGAGGCTTTATGATCAAATTCAGCACATTAAAATCAGTATCCATAAAATGAATGAGCATACCTTATAGCACGATGTTGTTTTCTAGAATGATATCTCTTCCTGAAATCGAATCTCTTATATTTAGGAATTTATTGTGTTATCTTGGTCAGCTATAGAATGATTTCTACATTTTTGGGGCTTTTCCATAATTGCTACCTTTTGTTGCCCTGACCCCTTTTTCCTTTTGGTATTATTTTGTATTTTTTAAGGACTAAAGTTTTCCTAAGTATGGAAATGAGCGTGGAGGGTATCCATGTTTCCCTTTGGTGCATTTTGAAGAAAGGAAAAAGAGTCAAGATCCTTCGAGCATCAAGAATCAACCACATGGCTAAAGTGCAACAAAGCAGCCCAAGTGGATTGAAAAATTAATGATAAATAGGAGGAACTCGTAGGCCTCCACACATCACCCAGACATAATTTCAAAAGGATATAAAAAATTAGAAGTGCTAGAACCGCGCTAGGTATCCACATGTCATACAAGGTAACTACCAAAGTCGAAAGGAACAACTAAAAAATAGGATTACTTGAGGTTCGACAGATTGAATGAGATCTCGGGGCCCAAAACATGCAGTTGAGATTTTCTCCAAAGGTCGAAGCATCACATAGGTAGTAACTAAATCCATATGGTGGGATCCTTTATTGATGGCGCATTGGCGCAAGATACTTGGGGATATATAAAATAATGTTCTTGTGTCGGTAGAAAAATTTAGAAAAAGAAGTTCCAGATATCTAGAGAAGAGAATTTTAGGTTTATCCTATTTTTTTCCTTGTACTTAGCAAGGCTCTATTATAAGAAAATGTTATAATTTGTGCCATTCTTGCCTTATGTATTGTTTTCTCTATAAATAAGAGTTTTTGTTTTGTGCATTGAAAAGTTTGCAATACTCTATGTCCTTAGTTTCTTCCTATTTTCTTTTAATTCAGTTCTTGATGAATGTTTAAATATCTATCATGCTACATTCCCTTAGATATTTTACATAAATGTGTTTATTGTGCACTTTTTTATGTTTTAGTTACTTCCAACCTTTGATGGTTTGAAATATCTTTAGAATAGTTTATCATGCTTGATGCTCTTCGAATAATCTAGTGTTTATTTCAATATTCATCTCTATGTTATTTTAGTAAAGATCCGATGCATCGCCTTAGATAGGATTTACATATTATTATTTTTTCTCTATAACCCTTATCTCAATCCAAATCAAAGAAGGGGCAGCTTTTACAAAATTTGGAGGTTATCTTAGGGGTCAAGTCACACATTTCTAAGATTTCCCACATACTTTGGTGAGTCATATACAAAGATAAATCATCAACGTCACCTTCTTTCTTTCTGATTTATCCTCTTCATTCTTCTCCCTCAAATCCTAGACCATATTTTTTATTGACATCTCTTTGCTTTACTAGAAGGTCAATTAAATCAGTTGTGTTATTTTCAAACTTGTGATAAGTCTTCAATTTGGTTGATGTCTGATCCAATTGAGTTTGTAGCAACTCAATTTCATATTTGAGCTTTAGGCATCCTTACTCCTTTATTTTAAAGGATTATTTAATCAACTTGATTTTTTCCTCAAACTCCTTAACCATATATTGATGTTCTTGGGATTATTTTTTTTTTTCTCCTCAAGAAGGATAAATTTTTCTTCATTCTCTTTCACCATCAATTTAAGTTTCTGATTCCTCTTTCTTTGAAGTTTCAACTCTTCTAAATAATTGGTTAATTCAGCCCCATGGTTAATGTTTCCCTCTTCGTCATTTGAAATTTCATATTTATTCTGAATTTTGTGTTTTGATTTGCTTGCAATAGATACTTCCATAGCCATGAACAATGTTTTAGCTTATGTCCATTCATCATCACTCTCATATCTTTTAGAGTCACTTGATTTAGAATAACTTGAACCTTCTTGTGTGTAGAAATTATTATTGGTTTTGAAGTATTTCTTTTTCCCCCTTGTTTCATTAATTTCTTATTTTTCCTTTGAGAGGATTCTTCATCATCTTTAGCCCCATTATTTTAGTTAGGAAATTTTGAAGAAAAAATTCCAACTTGGCCACAAATGAAGTATTTGACTTGCATCTTGTCTTTGTACTTATTCAGCTTCTTTTCAAATTTCTTATAAAAAAGTCTTCCACATTCTCATATTTTATTTCCATGTCAGATTAAGTTTTAATCTTATTTTCATGTTTTTCCTAATCTTTCTTTAAAATTTCATTTTTCTTAATTGTCTTTAAATCACTGATTCTCATCTTATACGTTGTTTCATCTATTTTCAAGGTGGTTAAGTCCTTGGCTTCCTCTACCACTGACACCTTGGAATCAAATTGTGACGATAAAGATCTCCAAACCTTTTAAGCAACCACACTCTCTTATATTTTCTCTCCTAATCCTTTGATCAGATTTATAACTTCATCCATTCTCTACAAGTATGAAGCAACATTTTCACCCTCCTTCATTTTAAAGCTTTCAAAATGAGCATGGTAATTTTGTATCTTGGCCAATTTTACCTACTGTATCCTTCACATATTCACTTAGAATTATCCTAAATTTATTTAGTTGTAGTACACTGCATGACCTTTATGAACTCATCATTAGTCAACCCATAGAGAATTTCATTCATGGATTTAGATTTGTTTTCACTTTCTCTCTTTCCTATTGCATATTTAGGAGGTGTAGCTAGAATAGTGTAGCCACTATCAACTGATTGTCATATGTCAAACCCAAGTGACACTATGTAAGTTTCCATTCTGAAACTGTAGAAAGAATAATTCGATCCATTGAACATGGGTGCTTTGAAGGTAGAAAATCTCTTTGTTGATTGATTTCTTTCCATTGTTGAAATTTATGCATCTCCATTGAGTTTTTAAAATCATCACACCAAGTCCTCGCTCTGATACCAATTGTTAGGAATTGGAACACTGAGAGGGGGGCCAATGAGTGTTCAATTTGACTTTTATTTCTTAATTCAATTTTCAATCTGGTTATTGAGTTATGTAATAACAAAAAATAATTGAAACAATGATCACACACAAGAGAGCAAGAGAGACATAATTTTTAAGTGGGAAACCCAAATTTGGAAAAAACCCACTTAACCTAATTACTAGAACCATGTTGGCATAGTAGCTGGTTAACACGATGAGATACCTCTCCATTACCAGTTCGAGCTTCTGGTGTGACAAAAATTTGTGCAACTCTGATACTAGGAAGTTAAGCACACTCAACCTGGAGTAGTACTGTGATGGGTGAACTCCCAGGTAGTCCCAATGTCATTTCCTCCTAATATCATTGGGCCTAATTTGGTGATTACATGGTGAGCTCAAGGCTCACGTGGTTGTATCTAGCTCCATCATGTGGGGGTGTGTTGGCGTAGCAGCTGGTTAACATGATGATATCCCTCTCCATTACCAGTTTGAGTTTTTGATGTGACAGAAAATATTAACATGGTATCATAGTTACATAACTTGCCATCACAACAGAAGCTCAAACTGGTAATGGAGGGGGATCTCATCATATTATCCAGCTTTTATGTCAACACACCCCCACGTGATTGAGACAGATGCAACCATGTGAGCCTTGAAATCACCATGTATTCACCAGATTAGGCCCAACGACATTTGGAGGCAATGACATTTGGACTTCCTAGGAGGTCACCCATCCCAGTACTACTCCAGGTCAAGCATGTTTAACTGCCTAGTATTAGAGTTGCAAAAATTATTGTCACACCATAAGCTCAAACTCGTAATGAAGAGGGATCTCATCGTGTTAACCAGTTGCTACGCCAACAATTTCTCAATGGTTATAATATTTTTGAGCTAAAACTCAACAGATGAAGCTAAAAATTCATATCAATCTATAACTTGATGATTAAAAAGATACCACTTGTAAGAAAGCTACAATTTTTTTATTATATTGAGCTATAACTTAGTGGTTACACAAAAAGTGATCAAACTCTAACTTTTTGTTGAAAAACTGATTGTTACCCTATATTAGCAAACTAAATTTCTTATTTCACCTATAATATCATCAATTCATCAATTCACTTCAAACTTTTCCCTTTTTCCAGACTTCTTACAACATTCCCTATCTCATCTTGGCTTACCAATTCAATACCCTACTCATTCTTTACTATTCATCACTCAACACAGTCATGCATATCCATTTCACAAGGATCAATCTCAATTTCCATGGTTTTTAAACATTCTATCTCTGTCTACACCTAAATCTCATCCAAATACTCCTTTATATGCACCGACACTTTATCTTGTTAACTCTCCATTTTCTTCACAAATTCAATAACATCTCATTTTCAAATTCTTATTTTTTGTATGTTCAAAACCAAAACAATGATATTATAATTTTCACCTTCTTATTATACACTAATATTTGTTTAAAAACTTACTCTCTATTTCTTGAACTCTTCAAAAACATCAAAACCAACTTTCCAACTTCTCTATCTTTTGGTTTTTCTTCCTTTTAGAATTATCACTATGTTTGACCAAGGAAAGATTCTTAACATTCTTGTTTCAATCAAGATGAATGAATTACATACATGTAAGTCCTCATGACCTTTGAGCTTCTTCAAGAAATAATTCTCTTCAAACAAGATCGAATCATGACTTTACAACTTCACAGAAAGACCAAAAAAGGACTTAATAACTAAAGCAACATTACAGAGTCTTTATGCTACACACTGGAAAAGGAAGCCACTAATAAGAATTTGAAGCACTAAAAAACCTTTTCAAGACTCTCTTTATTTTCAATTTGAACATAAAAACATCTCAAGTCCAATTTGAAGGTCTATAAGCTTATACTGTGAAAAATGGCAAGCTAAGCTCATTTTGGAAGACTTGTTATATTGTCACAAAGAAATAAGTTGGTATACACCTCTAAACAAGATTAGGAGATTTTCCAACTTCCTTCAACTTTTTGGAATTAAATAAATTATGAATGATATATCAATTGTAGAATAATGGTTTTAATTTTGCAAAAACGCTACTTACCTACCCTTTCACAACTATACACTTATATTGTCATGAGAATCTCCTTGGATTTGAGATAGAATGATTTAATTCATTTTTCAGAAGATTTTTGACCTCTCCATAGAGACACTTCAAGTTTTTATGATTTTTCATTGGTTCAAAAAACTATTTTGAAGAGATTTCTTCTCAAAATCCCTAGTTTTAGGTTATTGGCCAATGTATACACCTAAGAGTATATTTTTATTGCTTATTTTCTTGTTCTTTGTATTATTTCAAGTCTATGCACTCTACCATGTTCTATCAGCCTAGTATTAACATCTTGTACGCTCATTTTTTCTTGAGAAATATTCTTAGACTCACAACAATCAAAGTTTTCTTTGCACACATATGTACCCTAGCCTCATTTATGAATTCACAGGATATGGAAGACCCTAGAAATCTTCGTGATAGACAAAATATCATATATTTGGGTATAAACTTTCTTATCCCAATGTGCCAAACTATATACCATCTCATTTGAAGGATATTAGCCATGAATAATCATTTTAGGACTGTTCTTGAACCATCATGAACCATTTTTTAAAATGGACCTATAGCTTATAACCTTCCACTGAACTATCCACTCCTTTGCACTTGTATTTTACAAGGAATAAGTTCAAACATGATCTTACTTATTTTTTCACAACATACAGGATTTTGAAAGAGTGTATTCAATCTAGATTTTTATGCTTCCTAGACACAACATACATGACATTTGAAGGAATTAACAAACTAAAAGTAATATTACAATTCACCATAACATATAAGGGATCCTACAAGTTTCCTTACTCCAATAGATATTTATTAACACCTCATAAAATATGAGAAACTATTTGACATCATCTTCGATTGAAAAAAAATAATCCTAGAGTGTTCAATATGGGACTGCCAAATCATAACTTTGTAAAGCAAGTACATACTTAGATGGTATAGTCCACCCTGAGGAACAAGAGAGTAACCAATTTTACTTATAAAAGGTTTTCTATGCTTCTTATGAGTTTAATGTAAGGATGAGAATTGACATGCAACCTTCAACCACACTCGACCCCATAAGGTCATGCCAATGAATCCCATGTGGAAATATGTGTGGCTAACTAATTGAGGATCAGTGACTAAGATCTGGTAGTTTGATCTCCTAGTAGATGAGTTGGCAAAGGGGAGATTTAGAGGCTATGAATAGGTAGAGTAAATTACCTATGGATTGTCTAACTGAATTTCAATGCTGAACTAGTTTGAAGTTTCCAAATAAACTAAGCTAAAATTAACAATCTATGCTATTGCAGAAAGGAAACTAACCTAAACAAATTACAAAACTAAAATATTATAATCATAAAAAATAATTTGTTTTTATTCTAAATAATCTAATCTACTTCTACACTAAAACTAAACAAGAAAAATAACCTGGTATGGTTATTCACTTGTGTTGAGTGTATTGAAATTAAACTTACTTAAAATAAGAAATTTTCCAAATGATCCATGTTATGTAGACAACCTCCTACATATATTCTCTCCTTCAGATCCATGGGGATGGGAAGAAAAGGATTCGTCATAGGGAGCTACTATAAGTGATTTAAACCCTATTGGAAATTAAATAATTACTTGCAAATGAATGGAAATTTCAATTTCTACTCTATTTGATATGATGTAATTGTAGAGACCAAAATTGGGTCACACTCTCCTTGGTCCCTCAACAAATAAACACCTTGAACACATCCACCTAGGCATGGCCCCTTTCACCCCACTATATTATTAATTTAATTAATTAAACTAAATTAATTCATTATCCTTACCATATTTATTATTTAAATATCCTAATTGGGATAATGCCCACATATCCACCTCACCTAGACACCTCATCTAGCCACCTCACCCTAAGACCTATTTGTAGTAAGTTGCCATAACTAACTAAGACCTACCCAAACCCTAAAAATCAATGCCTACATTCCCTCTAACCACATTCCTTAATGTTAGAAGGAAGATTCCATGCTAATCTGCAAAGTAAAACGAGACGAGATCCTAGAAAATCAAGGGGATCTATGTAGTTTAGTAAACCTAGGAAATCCCACCCTAACCGATACCAGTTACCCTAAACCACTGCTGCTTAAACCGAAACCATCATCGGTTACCATTTAACCCCTGAAACAACCTTATTTTGAGGTTGGAAAATTGTTGAGAGGATAATCACATCTTCTGAGAACAAGTGACGAAACTAGAGCTGCATGCAAGTAGAACTAGCATCCATACATGCATCAGAGCATCCATAGTCAACACCTGAAACAACCACAGAGCCATTTTCCTTCACGGGAACATCTGAGGAAGTGCCAACACCACACCAAATTCCTTCCATTTTATCACCAACCATTTCTAACCAGACATTAATCTCAAAGAAACAGTAAGTTTTTTTATACTGCACATGTTCATTATCATTTTAGTAGATCCTTTCACTTTTGTTGTTAGTTTTTGTTCTCATTTCATTCCCCACCATTTTACCCCCATGAAAACTTGACCATCCCCTTACCCACATGCTTGAATCTCCCATATCTGGACTTTCATCATTCCATGTGCATAGCTAAGACCCACACAAACCTTACCATTTCCCTTCCCTTTTCATCTAGCCTCATATCTATCACCTTGCCAAGTTTTTATTGAGTTTCCTATACCCCGACCATATCATCACTGGTTACCCACAACCACCGTGAGTTAACCTAAATTGACACTGGTCATACTAAACTAACGTCAGTCTCTATGTATTTTACCAGAAACAAAGAACAGATCTTCTAAACCACCACCAAATACTTAAAACCACTCATAATCTCACCCGGACCCATATTAGTACCCTTACCAAGACTTTGATCTTTAGATTCAGTCATAGCTTAGCCCATTGTGAATGAATTTTCTTATTGTAGATGAATGAGATACCTAAATCATTTTAACTACAGTAGGATTTCCTTTATTCTTAGCATTAAGTTTATTTAAATAATCGGATTGACAGTCGTCTAGGAAGTATCACAGCTTCCCAGATCTAGCACATGCTAGGCAGTCCACTGCATATATTGTTTAACTTTTATTTGGTGGTATTGTTTTCCATTTTGGGTAGTTCCTCCAAGAAAAAGGAAGGATATCAGCTATGGATCCAGAAGTCATACGCACGCAATAACCTACAACCAGCATTTCAATAGGTATTCCTCTTAGCCCTTTACCCTTATCTATTTCGTCAACATTTGAAGAAACACATCTAGAATAAGGTGAAACATTTTCCATGCCTAGTGGGACCCATTCGGGGTTCTTTGCATTCTTTCATTTCTAGGTGAAAATGTTGTATGTTTGTTTCTTTTCTAAAAATTTCTTACATTAAACTTTCTCCCCTGGAACCTTCTTCTCTTCTATTGTCTAAAAGCCATCGTATTTTAGTGCTTAAAATGAACATTTCTTCCCTTTCATTAGTATGGCATTAGTGAAAGAGAATCCATTCTCTTGTTCATCTATTTGTGGCATATAATTCTACATTTCAATTTGGGTTTAAAATTCATTCCATTTCATTCTACTTTTCTGCATTATCTCACATTAATTGAGGGCAACCTATATGATGGGAGTCATTCCCAGCTGATGGTTGAAAAAAGAATTGTAGAAAAGCACTTCCTTTATTTTTCTCTCTCTGAGTCTTACCCAAACATCACAAATTTAAAATATATACACATTCTTAAAAAACATCTCACTTGGAAGAAGTTGTAGGTGATCACATGATCACATCACAGTGGGCACCCCGCTGGTTATCTCTGTCCAATACCCCATCAGAGGACAACCCACCCCCACCATAACATACCTGGAACCTCTCCTTGTAGATCTCCTTCTTCATAGGAAGCCATCCTCACCAAAAATTCTATTCTAAATTTCATGAGTCAGTCCTTAAATAGCATAAGCTAAACAAACATAATAGAAAAATGCACTCTTAGGATCATATTTTTCTTAGTGTTTCTACTTGGCTTGCATGTTTTGAGGTGAGAGGTCACATTCTTCATTTTTCTTATTTCCCCTTGCACGCTCCTCATCATAGTTGGTGTATTCCAACTTCATCTTAGTGTTTCTAGACCTTATTCTCATCATTCTCAGAATTTTGGGTTTGATTCCACATTTAATTTTAACTCACAACCACATTTTCTTTATATTTTTTTCAATTTCACATTGATCGGTGTCGGTCTAGCAACCGTCATCGGTTACCTTCTAACCAACATCGGTTTCACTCAACGAGCATTGGTTCACTATTCTTTTGGTTAACCTACCCAAAAGGACACCTATTCACCTTCTTTGACTATTCAGAGTCTCTGTCACTCTTATCCTATCTACTGACCTAGTAATTCCATCAGCTTCTTGCATACTTGGCAAAGTATTGGCATTTTTCCTTATTTTGACAAAACTGTCCATTCTCCACAGTGACCAACAATGGTTAACTATGACCGATGTTGGTTTACCCTAATCGGCACCAGTTAGCTAGTGTAATTTTCTAGCTAACATTTTAAACCCCAATTCACCCACCACTGCCTATTTATCCCATCTCTACTGTATTTCTATGTCATTTACAAAAAACAGTCTTGCCTCGTCAGTGCTTGGTCACATGGTGCTGACCCGAAGCCAAGAGAATGCCCTCATATTCCATGTCAGTCGTCAACCACTCCCACCTAGTCCTTCACCACCTTCTATTTTATCACCCATGGATCCTACCTAATCTATCACTATCACCACAAGAGATGAGGAGTTCACACAACTCCTTGACCAGAACCCACCACCTTGCAGTTTTATCTTTCCCACTCATCCACTCGAGATGCCTCGAGTCAGTTGATATACGACATGCCCGTATCTATCCCCCTGACACTCACTCCCACTTTTTCCCCATCCTCTGCTACCTCTGTACTACTTGTATCTACCTTTTTCCCATTAATTTCGTAGTTGGGATCTAAACCTGCTATAACCATTGTGTCTGCCACATCTGTTATACCTGCCGCATCCACTATATGGTTGCCAACCACCCACAACATAACCTCATCCACACCTATTGTTTGATATATACCCGTAGCTACACAACCACCCCTGGTGTTAGAGATCCCTAGCCATTTCCAGAATGTTGTTCTTTCTATCCCATAATCCTTAGCCCCCATTGCCACTAGGGTCACCACGATCCTTCCACCTCCATATACGTACTATCAACATCCTCCTATTTCATGTATCATTCATTCTAGGTACGTACCCCCTATTTCATTCCCTCCTTCTCAATCTACCTATATGACAACACCATATACTGGAATGCCACCCTCATCATATGCCCAAAACCAACCCTCTTACACTACAAGAGCCACCCAACCATCACAACCTACCAATGACCTAATCAAGTTAATGATGGATAAGATGCAGACATTGGAAGCATCAGTTTCTGGCTCCCATAACACTCTCACCTATGATGAGATTTGTAATGAGCCTATACACCCATCCATTCCTATCTGTCTATATCCCATGCATTGGGAAATGCCTAAATTTAACTGCTTCAATAGCAAAATAAGACCCACAACAGCATTTGTGGTCTTTTAAACATGGGTGTTATTTGATCACCCATGATGATGCTTTGTTTCTGAGGACCTTTCCCATGTATTTGCTTGGCCTGCATTAGATTGGTATAGTTGGTTGCCTAGATAGTCTATCTTCTCATTTAACCAGGTAGCCCAATCCTTCTTAGATCACTTCTCCATTAAAATTGTTAAGAAGATTACCATGACTAACCTCTATTCTACACGTTAGTATGATAATGAATCTATCGTAGATTTTTTCACTCATTGGTGTAGCCTGATCAATCAACTCACATTCCAACTACCACAAACCGAACTCATAGAGATCTTCACATGGGCTTGTGCTAGACATATTTTTCCAACCCTGCAGGTCCAGAATTTCCAAACCTTCGATGAGGCATTCACCATGGCACGAAAGTTAGAGATTTAGGCCATCAAAGAGAAGAAAATTCAACTACGCAATAATAATTCAGCCTTCAAATCAAATGATGCCTCTTCTACTCCAAAACCATAGAATAATTATTCAAAATCCAAGGGAATCAATAAACGTGGTAGTACTCAAGGCTAGCCCATCTCATCCATCAAATTAGGCTAGTCCCTCATCTAATCTTTCACCTGTCTAGAATTTTCAATTCAGATAGGAACAATGGAAATATACCCCAATTGGGGAACCTTATTCTTCCATGTCTTAGAAAATATCATTAAAGCTGGGGCCATCACCCTTCCTCCCATAAAACCACACACTAGTTTTGACCCTACTCACCCCACACCCACATGGTATAAAGAGCATGACTTATGCAACTATCATTGAGTAAAGGGTCATAGTGATGACAATTACATCACTTTCAAAAATATTGTCCAAGAAATGCTCGAGAAAGGCAAGTTAACCTTGGATAATCCTAACGCACCTGCCAATCAAAACCTACACATCTTCAAGAAACCCTTTCCTAATCATGCCCCTTTTTCCAATCAAACTAGAGAGTCCTCAACTCATGATAGCCATACCCGCAAGGTCCATGCTATTTTCAGCAATACATCCATTAACTACCCAATTACCTCATATTCCTTCCATAGAGGAAATCTTAGCTTGAAGTCCTCCACCTACACTTGAACCCACTTCACCTACTCCTCCACCCATAAAAGGACATCCTTCATCTCCTCTCTCACCCATGAAGGAGACTCATGTTGCCATCAAAACTACTTCACCTTTGACTTCTCCACCTAGAGAGCCATTACCCGCAGTACCTCTCTAGCCCATGTAAGATATCTCTTTTCCATCATCTCCTCCACCCACAAAGGAGCACCCTCTCGTCCATCAGAGGATTCTCCTCCACCCACAGAGGAGCACTCCACCAGCACCCATTTCTCCTCCACCTATCAAAGATCCAGTAGAGATACATTTGCCTCTAGGTGATCATTCTCCATCAGCTACCCAAGATCATATGTAGACTTACTTTCAGCTCTCTTACCCACAGAAGCCTGAAGCTAGAAAATTCCCATCATCTAAGAACATTTTACAAGAATTGTCATTGGATCCTCATTAACCTCACCTATAATAGTGTAATTTTCACGCCTATCTAATCACCTAGATTATGTGGATAGAGCCTTACTTTGGGGGCATCTTTTGCTTCCTATCTCCACACAAATGCAAATGTCACTTACTGACACTTCCACTATCTACCCAAAAATATTTCAGCCAATCAAACCAAATACAACTACAACTATCAAAAATTCCACCACGATACCACTCATGGCTCATCTACCACACCCCTACCCATAACCCAACACGCATCTACACCCAAGCCTACACTTACATCATCTTCCTTGCCTAAACCTAAGCACTACCTTAGGGGTCATCCCAACCACTTATCCTTACTCATCCACCCATCAAATTATATTTAGCTACATCCTCCACAGCCAATACCAAACCTACTCCGACACCCAAAAAGAAGAACCAACCCCATAAATCTCATACTCTAACCTCACTGATCACACCTTCATCACCTTCACCCTTTTCATCCGTCTTAGGACTTGACCCTTCTAACACAGTTAAGAAACCTCCACCCACTAGTAAACTAAAAAAGCAGCAGCCCATTCCTCCATCACAAACCTCAAACTTACCCAAGCACCCACCACGACTTTTGCCCACATCTTGTAAAATCTTTACCACCCATACCTCTAATACCATCGATCACTCCTTCACTACCCACGACACTTCAATCTCTTTCCCTCACACCTCTGGCATGACCTGCACCATCTACCTTCACAACACCTCCATTATTCCCATGGGTAACACACCATCTTCCACCATCTACCTTTCCCTCTAGATATTATGTGTCTCTATCACCTTTACCCAAGAAGGTACAACCTAAGGACAAAAATCCGCTACACTCTAATAAGGAAGTCAAAACAACTACACACTCTCCTTCTAGTTCGTCTACCATACCCCTACCCAAACAAACATGACAAATGCCTAAGATCACACCAACACCTAAAACTGGTAGCTTGACCTACTCCCCCTCATGCAAAGACCATTCCTCTATAGTCTACCATGCCTACACCCAAACCCACCTTCACTTCCCATTGTGATCCACTAGTGGGGTCCTATGCCAAAATCTTAACCAACCTCCTTGAAACTTTTGTCATCACATTACCACCTCTCAGACCTTATGACCCACTCAAACCCAAACCAAAGGGGTTCGATGACACCAAAATTTTTGCCTACCATCATGTGCCAGGGAACGATGTAGAGAACTGCAAAGCTTTAAAAACCATTCTTATCTAGTTGTGTCCTCCTGAAAAAAAACTTTGACGATGATGACCTTCTTGATGAGGACCCCATTTCACCAACACCCATTCCCATAACTCTTCCCTCACTACCTTCTCAATGACCCAGACCTTTACACACACAGCTACTAGAACTACCTCCGAGATTTGAAATTAACATGGTTTGCATCAAAGAACTCGTCAAGCCTCCACCCAAATGTCAGTGTTCTCAACTCATCCCACAAGGTTCCTTCCTGCTACTGGGATTTTTCCCTTCATTATGCTATACCTTTCATGTCTCACCTACCTCACCTACCTCCCCACCTCAGATCAAAACAATCCATGCTGCTACCCATGCTTAGAAGGACAAGGAAAGGAAAAGGCAACTGACTCACCAATCAATCCTATACCAAACATACCATCTACACCCACACCTAAAATCACTATCCATGGCCCCACATATCCTATTTTTAATGGGGTCACACACCACACGATGCTCAAACAACTACACCAATCCCCCCTCAAAATTTCCTTATATGACCTCATCTAAACCTCAGAATCCCATGATCAAGCTCTCATGGAGGTTCTTCAATCTATTGAGGTCTTACCCAATGATCCTATACCTGTGGCCTCCATTATCACACCCCATCATGTAGCTTCTCTCACCAAATTAACACCTTTATCTACATGCCTCCACCTACTCACCAAGTAACCTCCCTTAGCTTCTAAGATGAAGAGATCACAACGCACCAAACCGATGACCTAGAACCAACTCTCTTCATCTTTGTCCACATCAATGATATACATGTATGATGTGTCGTGATTGATAAGGGCACTAGAATTAATATCATTTCCTCCCATGCATTCGTTTAAATGTGCATACCTGACAATTACATGCATAAACATCTCGTCATGTTGCATTCATTCAATGATGCTATCACCTCTACACTTGGCACCATCATCCTCCACATTTGTGTGGGCCCCCGTATTATTCTAGAGTTATTTTATGTCTTGGAGGGGGAATTTCAATATAAAATATTACTTGGTAGACCCTGGATTCATTTCATGGGTTGTGTCCCTTCCACTTTGCATCGTTGTGTAAATTTCAAGCATGAAGGGACACACCTATACCATTCCAGCTGACCCATTACCTTTCAAAACTTACAACATGCTTTACCACCCCAATGAACGTGCTCATACCTCTATGACCAATGCCTCTTCATCCTACACCTCCAATCATCAATGCAACTTACACCTCCCCTCCCACATACCTCCTACCTTAACCTACACCTACATCAACCTCACATACCTCCTACCCTTGCCACTGCTACCAAAAACTCCATGGCCAAACCATTGGCCTCCCAATCCATTAGCTCCACCTCTGATCCGACCTCTGACACATCATCTATTCTAGCTACCCACATACCAACCACCGATCCCTTGGAAGGTAATTTTTCAACACCTCACTCTGGGGGAGTATCACCTATATAGTGTCAACACATTCCTTACTCCACATGAGTATGGAAGTCTTCACCAGCACCCTCGCTATGATCACCATATAGGAGAACACCTCCTTTATGGTCCTCCCCACCTTCATACCAATCTCACCTATGGGGGACTTGATACTACAACTTACACACCAAAACCATTATCACAAACTCACCCATTTCCCACTAACCTCCAATCACTCAACAATCACTATTTTACCCACACCTTCCTACACCGATGTGCGTAGAAGGGTTTTGGTTTTGGATTTTGTGAACAAGGCTGCCATAATGTTATTCCATGTACTACTCACAAGCATAATGACCGTAGTGGTATCGACTTTGCTAAACCACCTACCAAGAAGGCCCACATTGAACTCATTGAAGACATCAACCCTTCTCCACCTTTGTCACCACCATTGCCACCTTCGCCAATAGAGTCAATGGATCCAGAATCCATTCCTCACAACTTTTTTTTTCATAAATACCATTTCCATGGGGCCTCTGACTTCTCAACGCGAGGGCGAAGCTCCCTCTTCTCTTCCTTTCCTGTACCATGAAATGATCAATGAAGATACACCTTCAATTAACATCGTTCAATGCCAAGATGATGAATCTATACTCACCTACCTTGGTACAGAAGAATCATATATTCATTTTTCGCTACCATCTGAGACCCAAACCATGTTGAATGAATCGACTATCAAAATCAACATTCATACTCAGGATGACCCTCACATTCTAAAGATCGGTCAATCTTTAGATGCTACTAAACAGGAAGCCATCACTTCTCTTCTTAGAAACCATAACCATGTTTTCACTTGTTCTTATGTAGATATGCCCAGTATTGACACAACCATAGCGGTCCATAATATTGTAACCATTCTTGATGCTAATCCTGTAAAACAAAATCTGAGGAAAGTGCACCCTCACATTTCCCTTCTCATCAAAGAAGAACTTCAGCACCTACTTTTTGTTTCCTTCATCTTACCCATTGATTATCCTCATTGGATTTCTAACATTGTCCCTATCACTAAGGTGATAGGGGGACTTCACATTTACACGGATTTCCATGACCTTAACCTAGCTTGCCCAAAAGATGACTTTCCCCTACCTGGTATTGACCAGTTGGTTGAGCTTACCACTGGTCATGAGATGTTATCACTCATGGATGGCTTCTCTAGTTATAACCAAATCTTACTTACCTAGAGGATCAACATAAAACTACATTCATCACCCCTTGGGGGACCTTCTGCTATTGAGTCATGCCTTTTGGCCTTAAAAATGTTGGTGCCACATATCAATGGGCTATGACTTACATCTTCCATGACATCATGCATCGTATATTAGAAGATTATGTGGATGACCTCCTTGCCAAATCCAAACACCACTTCGTGTACCTCACCATCCTAAAAAACCATCTTTGACTGTCTCATTAAATATTGCATTCTCCTTCAGCCCAAGAAATGTGTCTTCACGGTTCTCTTAGGAAAGCTCCTGGGATTTATCGTTTCCCAAAAAGGTATATAATTTGACCCTGCTAAAGTCAAGGCCATTCTTGAGATGCCTACACCCACTAATCTTAGGCAACTCCACAGCCTGCAAGGTAAGTTGCAGTCTATTCACCGTTTCATTTCACAATTGTCTGCTCGGTGTCAACCATTTCATCACCTTCTCAAGAAGGATGTCTCCTTTAAATGGGATGATGACTACCACAAAGCTTTTGAGGACTTAAAACAATAACTTCTTCAACCACCCGTGCTCATTCCACCTAAAGATGATCAACCCTTCTACCTATACATCTCAGCTACCAATCACTCCTTGGGAGCCATGCTCACTCATCATGATGAACAACACAGGGAGTAGGCAATTTATTACATAAGCCATACTCTTTTGGACTATAAAACTTGATATACCCATGCGAAAAAAAATTTCATAGCCTTCGTTTTTATCACCACCAAAGTCTGCCATTACTTACTTAACCATAAAACCTATGTTGCGACCGACACCGACCCCTTACACTTCGTGTATGCTAAACCTTACCAAAATCAACGTGTTGCACGCTGGATTATGCTTTTGGCTGACCTCAACCTTGAATTCATCCATCAAATGTTCATCAAGGGCCAATCTATCACCAACCAATTTTCTGATGCACCAATTTCCAGGGAACAAACCTTTAACTTTGACTTCCTAGATGAGTCAATTGCTACCCTTTCCCTGAATGAACCCGCTTACCAAATGACACTCTTCTTTGATGGTTCCAAGTGTCAACGTGGGAGTGGGGCTGGTGTTCTCCTCATCCTTTGTGATGGTGAACCCATGACTTTTTATTTCAAACTCGATTTTTACTGTACAAACAATATTGCCAAATATGAAGCGCTCGTATTAGGTCTCCAGGCTGCCTACGCCTTGGATGTCAAATCCATGAACATCTTTGGTGATTCTCAATTTGTCGTAAACCAAGTCAATGGTATATAACAATGTCATAATGAGACACTTCAAAAGTATGAACATCCTGTGGACATACTTTTGACTACCTTTGACGCTTATGACCTTCAAACCGTCCCCCGTTCAACCAACAAATTTGTAGATACCATGGCCTACTTGGCCTCTCAAATACCTAATTTTCTTGCTGATTCTAAAATATTTTTTACTGTACAAAGACTCCAATCACCATCTTATTTACCTTGTGAGATTTAATCTATCAGAATTGTCACCCCAGACCCGAGTGAACTTTGGTATAAACAATACTTTGACTATCTTTCTCTCTCCATCTTACCTCCTAACCTCACCCGTAATGGAAAACGTGCCTTTCTTAAAAATTTCTTTCGTTACGTCATCATGGGTGGTCTCCTCTATAAGCATGGATTTGGTGGTATTCTCTTACGATGCCTCATGAGTTCTAAAATTCCTTATACCATTAAGAAAGTTCATGATGGCATATGTGGAGGTCACTTCAATGGCCTCGTTGTTGCTAAGTGTATTCTTCACCTAGGTTATTACTGGCCGACCCTTAACTATGATTTTTGTGATTACATTAAGTGTTGTGTAAAATTCCAACAACATGCCAACCTTCATCATATACCCATTCATGCCTTACAGGTCGCTTGTGACTTTTGGCCCTTCTCTCAATAGGGTTTTGATCTTGTCAGAGAAATCAATCCCCATTATTCCTAGAGAAATCAATGGATCTACACTACTACTGAATACTACACAAAATCAGTTGAAGCCATACCTCTCATTTCCACAAAAGCCAAGAAAATATGTGAGTTCATCAATCATCACATCATTTGTTGCTTTTGTGTCCCATATCACCTCATCACTGATAATGGAAAAAAATTCAAAAATAAAACCTTACAAAAACTTTTTGATGCCTTCAGCATTCAGTTAAGTTTCTTATCACCTTATTACCCACAAACCAATGGCCAAGCTGAATCCACTAACAAAACCTTGAAAAAAAATCTCATGAAAGCGGTTAACGATACTGGGAAGGACTAGCATACCCACATTCCTTTCACCCTATGGGCATACCACACTAATCTTCACATTTCCACTTCCGCCACACCTTTTTCTCTGGTCTACGGTACAAAGGTTGTTCTACCTCTCGAAGTCAATATTCCCTCACTCTGCATTTCTCTCCATGACATGCTCAACGATGACGACTTTTGTCACAACCATTTAGCACAACTTGAGTTATTAGATGAATGTCATTTTAACGCTCTTCACCACCTTCAAGTTTACCAAAAATGTATCAAACATGCCTACAAAAAATGTGTCCATGAACAAACCTTCCAAGTCATTGAACTTGTCTTGAAAGAAAATCAACATGTAACTAAAGAAGAAAAAAATAAATAGGGAAAATTTTCTCCTAATTGGATTGGACCATACATCGTGACTCATACTTATGGATCAGGTGCTTATCGTTTATCTTCACTTGATGGTAAACCCAAACCTAAGCCCCTTAACACCTTGCATCTTTGACCATTCTATTGTTGACTTTTAGTCCTACCTCACCTTTTGCCTCTTTCCATGCTCATCCCTTAAGCGCTATCCACTTCTCACAGCTCACCAACGATTAAACAGGAATCCTGTTCATATTTTTCACTTTTAATCTTCTCTTGAATATGTGTACCATGTCACTACACATAGCATGATTCTCATGGGTACTTTTCATTTGTTTTTAGATGAGATCCCATGGTCATTTCACCCTAATTTCTGAACAAGAATCCTATTCTTCACCTTAGTCTTGTCCATGACTTAAAATCCCTCACATGGGATCCAACTCCTTGAGTCAAACTTCTAATAAAAATATGAATCCCTCAAAAGGAAATATTTCTCTCTACAATCACTGCTATAAATAGACTACTCCCTCGAAGGACAGCTATGTAAAAGGCTCTTTCAAAAAAATAAATTTAAAAATAGATGAGAATCTGAAGCTTCCCGCATCAATCAGCTTCTCGAAGACCTCAAGGAGTTAATTTCACCATCCCATATAGAATTCTCGCATCGATTAGTCTATCTTAAATCCAAGTAAAATAAAAACTTTTTCATCATGGACTTGTTGATTGTGACCTTGGATCTCTTTCCAAAAGGGATGATACTTACTACCATGTAACCTACTAATTTTCACCCTCTCACCATTCACATTTTTCTTTCCTACTGCCTCAAGGGACCTCTTGTAACCATGAAATTTGGTGATCATGTGACTACTTTTCATCCTTAGAACAATCAATCATGTAATGTCTTTAGGGTCTTATGTTCATCTAAGGTATGACCTACTCATTATGATCCTAACCAATCAGGTGGCATTCTCACCTCCTCTTATCTTTTAACCTTCCTTATTACGTATTTATTACCTTATACTGGACTTGGTCCTCGACGCTTACCTTTGGGTAATATTCTTCTTCTACCACAATCAAAATCATCTATACCAACTGTCCCATAACTCACCCATACCTAATATCCCTAAACTTAAATCATGCCCAAAACCTACCAACTCATTCTCATACCTCCTCATATTCTTCCCTAGCTTATGGGAGAACTACATCGGCCTGAGGTCCCTTTTTGCTAGGACTATGTAGGCAGCACTCCAACGGCGTGGGGCCCTTGGAGGTTAGCTCAGCCACTCTCTACCCTAACCAATTCATCTTTGATTTTCCTAAATCACATTTCACCCTACGTAATTTCCTTTTTATAACAAAAATTGGAAATTAAACTAAACAAACGACAAATTGCTCCACATTTTTATCATCATCAAAACATACATTTATTTTGATTACCATTTCTTTACCAACATCATGCATGTATTCTAAAAAATCTTAAACATGACCCATATCATCATTCATTGCACAAATTAATGAATTACAACCTCAACTAGTTTAGACTCCACCATGCCTAAAACCTAACTCAATCCATGCCTAGACCACAACTCGACTCAGCCAAGCCTACAACCTGACTCAATACATGCCTACAAATAGATTCAATCCATGCCTAAACCAAAACCTAACTCAATCCATACCTACAACCTAACGCAATCCATGCCTAACACACCTACCATGAATCCATCTATGCATAATAATAAAATGCTATCACCACAAACACATATTGACAATAATCATCATCATCTCTATAAATATAATATCCAAGCATGTGTATCCATATACATAACAGTCAAATGTCTTTGGAAAATAGGCCAATGCATATAATATAGTCTCTCAAAACTATCATATACAACCTCACCATCTTCGGCACGTAGGCCAGTATATGCTCAAAAATATACAAAAATCTTGTATAGCCTCACCATCTTTGGTGCATAGGTTGATATATGCTCAAAACATACAAAAATATTGTACATCGTCACCATCTTTGGCACACAGGC
Organism: Taxus chinensis; assembly: GCA_019776745.2. Taxonomy (NCBI): domain Eukaryota; kingdom Viridiplantae; phylum Streptophyta; class Pinopsida; order Cupressales; family Taxaceae; genus Taxus; species Taxus chinensis. The sequence goes on from CM034156.1 coordinate 406,785,363, forward strand.
TGGTATATATCAAAAAATGACTAAAATACATCAAAATATAGGGATGGGCATCAAGCCTCATCATGTCAGACATCCTCCATGTCACTCTCTCCGGTCTCCTCCTGGGATGTTATCCGACAGCTTGGTATCATCTGACTACCCGCCATAGGTCATGGTCGGCCCCCTACTAGTACATCACCTAGAGCTGGCCTCTGTGAGCTAGTGGCCTCACCCTGATCATGTCTTGGGGCTTGATGGCCCCATGTGCTCTCCATGATGTGATTACGGGATCTCGTCCTCTTAGCCACATCCACCTTTGAACTAGCTAACTGTCCCTGCACCATCCCCAACTAGGTAATCAGGGTCACCACCTTCCCCTATAGGGCATCTCGCTGCACTGTGATAGTGGCTAAATCTAGCTGCCCTAGTCTAGGTGATACTAATTGTAAATGATCCACCCACCACTGTTTATATCTATTTATCACTCTGACATCATCGATCTGTTGGTATATCACCTACTCCTCCTACCCTATCAACACTATTGGTTGTGGTAGAGGCAATGGCCTCTCCATGTCGTCTCTCCTATACTGCGGGAAGGGTGGAGGTATATCATGTCGTAGCCCAAACTGTCATCTGACCCTGTCAATGGCGATCATCTCATGCTCTCCTACATGGCGTTCCTCTATCCATCTAAGTAGTTGAAGGCTAGCTAACTCCTTAGCCATCTGTCTGTATGAGGGATAACCCACATATGGTCTCCATATAATATCTACCCAGATAATCCCTCCAATAGCCACCGATAATGTGCTACATCATGTGTAGCCCTGTCTAATTGTCACTCTCCAATAATAGGAAACCATTGCCTATACCCCACCCACACAAAACCCATCTCAAAATCATCTACTCGGGGCATACCCATTGGACGCACACAGACAATGTGCTCATAGGCCCAGTAGTGTAGAATGAAAGTGCAACACCAACATAACCTGCGGAGCAGCCCATATGCCCATTGCTCTCTATATAGCTATACTAGGAATTCTGGTGCCCAAGAAAAGCATGTCATCACAATCATCATGTCATGTAACACACCCATCAGGGATCGTGAGAATCTCCCACCCTCTACATCTGACATTGCAAAACAACATATTGCCTCCATCAATAATACTACTAGCCTCGTCTCCTCTGGATGGGCTAGGTACATCTCTCCATAGCTAAGGCTAGCACTATGGAAAATCAGCTCCACCATTCCCTCCCCAAACACCATTAGTATCAACTCCTCAGACGCATTTGAGGAGATCGAATATACTTGCGTTCCCAATATGGGTAACCGTAGGATCTTGAACACATCCTCAACGGTGACTATCACCTCACCCATCGGTAGGTGGAACATGTTGGTCATGGCATCCCATTTATCAATGAGGGTGACCATCAAACTTAGCTTCTAGACTGCATGCTAGTAGCGTTGGACCCCACTCAGGCCCACCTCCTCCACATGCCACAACTCCTCGGGTGTCGCTATGGAGCAAACTATCACGAGTAGGGTTGGTACCCTGTCTCGCATTATCAGTTGATATCTCACCTGCATCTAAAAAAGCAATCACATTATTAAAACAAGACTATATCTACATTCACTCATACCCATTCCCATTACCCTACCTCTTTTACTTCACTACTTACCCATTTATCCCCTGGCCTACAAACCGACCCCAACCCAACCCTAACCAACCGACTTACCTACCCTACACCTACACAACCCAATATCACCTTACCTATTTACACACACCTGATCCCTCACCTACTTCCATTTTTGTACCCACTCCCTAACATTACCTATTTTCCCACACATTTATACTTTTTTCCCTAACAACTCCACCCTTACCTATTTTTACCCCTTACCTATGCAAACAACTTTCCTCACCCCTATCTACCTCACTCACCCAACCTCGGGCACCTTTTGGCCCCCTTTTACTCCAAATCTAACCGTTACCGGTTACCCCTAACTGAACCCGGTCCTTCTTCAACCGTCATCAGTCACCTACTTCATGACCAATACCGGTGCACTAGCACTGACGTCGATTACCCTCCAACCGATGCTGGTTAGTTTCGCGTCAAAAACCAACCACTCCCAACCCCCATTTTTTCCTTTTAATTCCCTTTTCCTCCCTTTTACCCACCCAATCCTACCCAAATCCCTCCTACACCCTTCCCTACCCCTTCTTCACCCAATCCCCTCCCTCCCCACTCCTATTTTACTGGATTTCCCTCCCATAATTCGAAATTTTTTTTCCCCCAAAAAAAGAAAAAAACCATTTTTACCCACCTAACCTTTAATTCAATCTCACAAATCAAACAACAAGCAGGATTGAATCCTACCTCATCACATTATTTTCTGAATGGTGGCACCTCTAGCCACTTCACTTATGGTCCCCTTGATCCCTCTCTGGCCTCTTTCATCACAAACTAAACACTCAGTCTCTAATCACTCAATCCAATCAAATCGATCCAACCTAGCCTATGGATCCACCTATCAACCCACTCTCACCAGCCACGTGGCTCACCAACTTAGCCCTCAGCCTCACTCTTTCACTTTCCACTTTTTCTTTATCTATCTTGTCCTTTTCCTAATTCTCTAAAAGACAAATGATTTGAAAAATGTGGTAATTTTTCTTTTTATAACCTACCCGACTTGACTAGTGACAGTTTCACTTTGACCGACATCAGTCCTGTGCCGTAGCTTACCGTGGTTGGTCCATCTTGACCAGTATTGGTTCCTTTTAACCATCATCGGTTTAGCTACTTAGTTTTTTTCCTACCCACTACCCCCAATTTTCGACCTATATCCTCTTTTACCTCACCCACACTTCTTTGGGACACTTGACTTGATCTTCTTGACCTTACCACTTCATGTCTCACCTCGTCCTCTTTCAAGGACTCATTATTTTCCCCATACCTTGACTCTACCCTTGCCGTGACTTAGATATTTAGACCTGGAACATCGCTAGTGACCTTTGATCTCATGTGTTTGCTATACCTTGCGGCACTGTTACCTATGTTGATCGACATTCTAACCTTACCTTGCCTCTTTCCATGACCATTTATCCTAACCAAACCCTTGGTGTACTGAAACATACCTACACGTTCCTACACCTGACCTATGACATGTTTCCTTACCATATCCTATACCTTGGATACCGGACTCACTTCAAGCTTGATTGGATAAACCTATCAACCTTTGACAATGTAGAGTTTGCCTTCTCTTCAGCCTGGTACCATGCTACAATTTATACGTGTGCATGTGTTTGACTGTTACTACCTTTGACCCTGACCCATTACCTAGATTACCCATGTCGACCCTCTTTTTCCCTTTTTACCTCCATTGCCCACTTTTCTCTTCATTCACCTTTTATCAAACCACTCACCTATTCTTCCTTCTACTTCATCAGTTCCTAGTTTGAGGGGGATCACCTTCACCCACACATGGGGCAATCACATCTTATTTTTTTTAGCATCACTTACCAATACAAACAACATGACAAAAAGGGGAAAAATGTAGACACCAAAATCGGGTCACACTCCCCTTGGTCCCTCGAAAAATAAACACATTAAAAACATCCACCTATCCATGGCCCCCTTTACCCCACTATAATATTAATTTAATTAAATTAATTCACTATCCTCACCATATTATTATTTAAATATCCTAATTGGGATAATACCCACATATCCACCTCACCTAGACACCTCATCTAGCCACCTCAACCTAAGACCTATTCTTAGTAAGTTGCCATAACTAATTAAGACCTACCCAAACCCTAAAAATCAATCCCTACATCCCCTCTAACCACATTCCCCCATGTTAAAAAGAAGCTTCCATGCTAATCCATGGAGTAAAACAAAACAAGATCCTAGAAAATCAAGGGGATCTACCTCATTTAGTAAACCTAGGAAATCCTAGCCTAACCAATGCCAGCTACCCTAAACTGCCGCCGGTTAAGCCGGAACCATCATCGGTTACAATTTAACCCTGAAAACAACCTTATTTTGAGGTTGGCACATTTTTGAGAGGTTGATACATCTTCTGAAAACAAGTAACAAAACTGGAGCTGCATGCAAGCAGAACCAACATCCGTACATGCATCAGAGCATCCATAGCAAACACTTGAAGCAACCACATAGCCATTTTCCTTCACGAGAACATCTAGGGAAGTGCCAACACCACAGTGAATTCCTTCTATTTGATTACCCACCATTGCCAACTAGACATTAAGCTCGTATAAACAGTAAGTTTTTTTTATCTTGCACTGGTTCATTATTGTTTTAGTAGATCCTTTCAATTATGTTATTAGTTTCTGTTCCCATTTCATTCCCCACCATTTTACCTCCATGCAAAATTGACCATCCCTTTACCCACACCCTTGAACTACCCATATCTAGAATTTCATCATTCCATGTGCATAGCTAAGACCCACACGAACCTTACCATTTCCCTTCCCTTTTCATCTTGCCTTAGATCTATCACCTTGCCAAGTTTTTATTGAGTTTCTTGTACACCCACCATACCATCGCCGGTTACCCACAACCAATGTCAGTTAACCTAAACCGACAGTGGTCATACTAAACCGATGTCAGTCTCTGTGTCTTTAACCAGAAACCAACAACAGAGCTTCTAAACCACCACTAAATACCTAAAACCACTTAAAATCTCACCCCGAACCATATCAGTACCCTGACCAAGACTTTTACCTTCATATTCAATCATAGCTTAGCCCGTTGTAAATGAATTTGCTTATTGTAGATGAATGAGATACCTAAATCATTTTAACTACAGTATGATTTCCTTTATTGTAAGTATTAAGTTTTTTTAAATAGTGGGTTGATATCCATCTAGGAAGTATCATGCTTCCTAGATCTAGCACACACTAGGCAGTCCACTGTATATATTGTTTAACTTTTATTTAATGGTCTTGTTTTCCATTTTAGGTAGTTCCTCCAAGAAAAAGGGAAGCTCTCATGATCAACTGTGGATCCATAATTCATACGCATGCAACAACCTACAACCAACATTTCAACAGGTATTCCTCCTATCCCTTTACCCATATTGTTTTATCAACATTCGAAGAAACACATCTAGAATCAAGTGAAACAGTAACTATGATAAATGACAGAAATGAAGGAAATCAAACAAAAACTCCAACCTAGAATTCATGGAATAGAGGTAAATCCATATGTGTAGTAATTTTTCCCCTCAATTTATCCTTTCATTCTCTATGTGTCCATGTGAGTCCAAGGAATTTGGGAATGGAGAGGCAGCACTAGGAGAAAGTGTTTAAGCAATGGCATCTTGAAGGAAGTATGGTTGTAATGCAAGTAGAAGAGGGATAACACAAGTGAATAGAGCTTGGCTATGCAATTTCCAACAGTATTTTGGTAGCAATATTATGCAAGATACACAAAATCATTAGGCCATTTTCTTGAATACAAGCACTGAATATATAGGAATTGGATGGGATGTGCCTTCATACACAAGGAATACTTAGAGTGTAAAATAATTGGGTGAAGAGGATATTCAAACTAATTAAATATATTTAAAAATAGAAGAGGAAAGGAATACCATGAAATCAAGACTATTTTTCCTTGGAAGTTAAGTTAAGTGAATCACTGTGTGTTAAAATCACGCATGAGGAGTTCTAAAAAAATCACTCAAGATCACCACCCTGCATAAGGTGATGATTATATGATCACCACCATGTACTCGATGACATTTTTGTGACTGGTACTTAGGTAGGGCAGTGGTTTTGACACTCAAGGAAAAACATGCACAAAAAAGAGTGGGAAGCTAGAAAAAAGCATGAAAAATCTAAGTAAAGATGTCTAGGTTACAAATATACACTGCAAATTAGCATAGGAACTTAAACACCTTCTAAAAGGACATGAATCATCATTGGGGACTTTTGTAACCATTTTCTAACAATGTAGCACATATAATTTTGGGTGTGTACATATTGCCCTCTTAGAGAAGTGTCTTAGCCACAAAAAGGCATAAAACATAATGTCCGAGTATGGCATTCCTTTATTGGGGAGTTAGAAGCTATACCTGAGATACCTATGTGTCAGTGAAATGTCACCATCCAAACTCCCGCTTCTTGTAAAATTAAAATGAAGACTCAAGTTTAGATAGATGAAATATCAAAAGATAAACACTAAATTAGAATGACAAGAGGACTTACCATTTGTGTGGGGATAAGAAATTACCTCTGTTAGTGCTCCAACCCTGCGAACATATACACTCAATATAAAGTTATAACAACATATATATGTATATATATATATATCAAAACAAACACATTTTCCAGTTCATTTGCACGTATTAATCTTAGTGATTTTTGAGATCCAGGCCCACAGTGACCATTTTTGACGAGCATACAACCAAAAATACGGTTCAGAGATCATGATCATACCTCCACGAGTAGGAGATTGACCCACACAATCTCAGGTTAGTTTTCCTATTTTTTTAATTTTTAAACCTATAATATTAAAATTTGAAAATCTTTGCGTGCAGGGGGTTATTTTAAAATTTTCTAATGTTAAATTAGTCCCTAAGGGGTACCCATATGGTAGTCATTTATTTTGCAAATAATTGTGTATTTTTGCATTTTTAGGAGCTTTCTAAGGTTATGTATCCATAGGGTGAATCAGTTCATGACCATCGCTTTGCTAGGGAAGTGGTCACAAAACCACTTCCCTGAACAAGGTGGCGGTTCTGAAGAAAATGTTTAAAACTTATGTAAACTTTCATTTTTTTTATTTTTGATGCTTTTTCATGTTTTTGATGATCTTTCCTATTGAATATGTCACTGACTTGTTATTTTTCTATATTTTAGTGGATGTAGAAGAAGGTGTACATTCGCTAGAGTCATGAGAGGGAGTGTGACTAGCTCCCATAGAGTTTAGATTAGTTCACTCAATCTGAGACTGTCACTCTATAGAGGGCGGGCTTTTGTAAGATTACATGGGTGCCCCATGTCACTCCTACTAGTCACATACTATGTGAATTGTTTTCTTATTGGGACGCAGACTGGAATACCTTCTAGTTGTTGGGTGCAAGGGTTGAGTGGATGAATACATTGGAGGACATGTATCGGATACTTGGAGTTCCAATACTTGGGAGGAGGCTAATTCTTGAGACAACATGATCTAGAGCTACAATGAATCTGTGGGCTACTTATATGGGAGATGTTGTGGTGTCATTTTTTTCAAAGAAGGGGATGAAGGGCTCATCTATTGTAATTACTCCTATCCCCACTATCCACAAGGCCATTATGGGTATTCTAGCTTAACGGTTGGTAGGGGATAAGGGAGAAGACACATTTCTATATTCTTGGGATCCCATCATTACAAAAATTGAGGCTCATGGTCGTATCTATGCATGGGGGTAAGATATATTTAGTAACACTTTGTTTCACATAGAATGTTTCCGTTCTTAGAATAGATTTTCTTCTATCCTTTCATTCCCTTGAGAAACAGATAAAGGTTAGGGCTAGGAGGAATACCTGTTGGGTGTTGGGAGGGTGTGCGTGTACCATAGAGAGAGATCGGATCGATTGCGAAGAACTCCTTTTTGTCTTGGAAGGACTACCTGTGAATAAGAATGCAAGACCACCAGATTATAGTTAGACAATAAGTGAGGGAATTACCTTGGGCCCAGGAAATATTAGACTTCCTTTCGAAGGTGGTCAGTTCCCCTTTTAATACGAATTAACACAAATGCTAACAAAGAAATTATTGCGAAATCACAATTTAGTTACCTCGTTAAAAGGCAATTGAGGAAAGGCTAGTTTTGGTTTGAGTCACCATGACCGATGCCGGTCAATGTATAACCGGTACCGGTTGCTGATAACTGATATCGGTAGGGGCAGTGATTCAGGGGATTTCAATGAAGGTTGGCTGTAAGGCGGTTATGGTGTTTATAAGGTTGGTAAATGATTAGGGGTAGGCAATAGGGTGATGGAGAAGACTCAGAGAGTGTGGGAGTTGTTCTTGGGGAAATGTAAGGGTAGAGGAATGAAAGTTAGATGTAGGGTGCTATCAAGTAATAGATCTTGGAGTGAGCTTATAATTACTATGAATCAGAAGTTCAAGAAATGGTATTTAAAAACGTACAAGACACCACTTACTAGTTCCTAACGAAGATACAGGTTCAAGGACTGTAATGACGAAGGCAAGGCTCAGGTGGGATGATCTGACAATCAAAAGTGAGCTATCTTCTCTCCCAATGTAACATCTCCATTTTATACCTTAGAACAAGTAATTTTTTTTTTTTTTTGATAATTGCATCCTGGTTCTAAATACATAATTTACAACTCACAAATCAAATAACCATTCATATAACAGAAAACCTTATGCAGCTGTAATGACTCGGAGTACCTCCAATCTATTCATTCCATGACTCGGTAATCTACCGATCTATTCATGAGTAAAAAGAGTTGGTGTTTTTAGATAACACTTTACTCTTGCGGTTCTCTTCCCTACTCTGGGATTTAGAATGCTCTGTCCAAGGAACCTAACTAAATAATCGTTACTATTATTCATCAGCATCTCATCCCTTAGACTAGGTGAATTAGGACAACGCAATCAGCAGCTTGCGATACTTTGGCCAAAGATTTGAAACATACTGTTTATGTCTCGTATTCCTTAACGGCATACTCGTCAATCTAGAATACGTCCTTCACCCCATTCTTATGTTATATAGAATGTCCTACATTGACTACTGTCAGTCCTTCCTTTCACAACTGAATCACTCGGAGGTAGATTATCAAGGTGATAATGTTATATGGATGCCCACGAGGATTAGGGATATGGTGACATACTGGTTCAACCTTGCAGTTCAACAAGTGTGTCATGATACCCCGAATCTCTTAGGCAGCCTTATAACATGACCACGTTCATAATCAGACCCTGAGTAACTCGTACGAGATCAAAGTGTAAATCTTAGCGATCAATGCAAAGGGTGTCGCCATAAGTCTCCTGCATTGTTGTAACTTCGAGAAGATCCTAATCTTCTCAGAGGTACAACCCTGTAGTTGACTTGTGTCGTCAACCTTTAAATCCGCCTCGAAAAGATCTAATTAACAACATGCGTTACGCACTTGAGTTTAAATTACTTTAAAGACTTCTTCCCTAAGGTTAGCCTTTCCCGATCCCTGGATTCTTTGTCTTAAGACGACCCTCCTCTATAAAACCCATTACATGGTAGAGGTATTAAGGTCAAGCTCTCATCAAGGAGTCATTAGAATACACCTGATTCTAAACAACAGAATTCGACAATATCTCATAACCTTCACATGAGATTGCCATCCGAACTTCATTTGATTTATATCAGTTCTCTTAACTGAATTTATATCATACTTATTAGTATAAGGATATAAATGATTAAGAATCCAATTTAATATTGTCCTGTCATACTCAGGACTAGGGATTAGTAATTTAAATCCAGCTTGTTTAGCGTTCTGCTTAGGTTCATTTTTAACCTATCTTTTAGAAAGACAATTATTTAAATTCAATATTGCTTTCGCTAGAACAATAAGATCTACTAAACACTCATATGAATTCAACCACATTTTCTTGTAAGCTTTCATTGTCAATCACAAAAGCATCCAAAATTTTACAAAGATATCATTGCCATTCTGGTATATAAATGGAAGAAGGTCAACTATCATAAATAGAATACAACACATAAGTATCAAACACTTATTTCCATTCCTTTCAAAATTATACAATTACATTTTATGCAAGCAACATACTTGATACAATGCTTAACGGAAAAGAAACATCTTTCCACATACAGTACATTTATATAATCAAGTTGTAATTCATTATGAAACAAATTAAATAATCTGATCATCCTGTCAGATCCGGATTGCTTTTACCACTTACGGCAACCATTTGCAAAAATAGTCAACATGAGTCAGTTCGATGAACTGAGCAATGATAAGCACTAACTTTTAAAACAATTGCAATCCATCAATTGTTTTCATTAAACACCATGTTTAAATGAGATCAATTATCCAAACAAGTAAACATATTCAGACTATGCCTTTGTATTACAAAAATGTCTACAAATGTGTAACTCTATCATCGTTACAAAATAGTCTTACTCACTTCTCTAATATTTCATCAAATATTAAGAATCAAAGAACGAAAGTATTAGAACAATCATCTTGAATCCAAGATCAGTAATATTGAACAAATTGTCACTTTCATCAGAAATGAAATATCATAGAAAATCGTGATTCCATCAATATGTTACAAAAGCAATACCAACTGTTAGATAGATCTCTACCAGTATTATAATAATAGAAGAGAAGGAACCTATCATTCATACCCCTTTTTATATAAGTTCACTACTGTACCGTCTCCACATATGGAAAACATTCACGCAGTATGTATACCAACAAGTCCGACAAGCCACAAGAAGGATCGTTGTTTTAAATAAAAAGAACACAACAAAAACTCCTGTACAGTATCTAACACGTCATCAATCCCATATATCAACCTATAGCTCAATACTAGTTCCTTTAAAACACAGCAAGGTTTTCGATCCAAGTTCGAAATCAAAGAACCTCTGGCATATCGCTGTCAACAACAGACTTCATTGCTTTAAGCAATTTGAAGTTTCCTAAGGACTATGCCAAGATGACCACACAGAATCTCCGATACATGACCAGTCTCAATCAGACTGAAATAAACAGGAAGGAACATAGCATAACTATACTCACCTGCGCGCATTCAAATCTAAGTATGGTATTTGCGACTCACTTCAACAGAGCCAGGACACAAGATAATTATCCATACTCAAGGAACAGTGACAAAATGACAGTGTCCCAAAAATGAGGTTCAATAAGGTACAAAACAATATAGGTTACCTTCCAAGAATTCATATGAATCCGAACAACAGTAACAAGTCAAATAATTGCATACGATTTCATCTAAGCCCATCAATGGAGCTTATTAAAAATCAGGCAAGCAATTCCAATTACTAATTTCAAAACAAGGAATCCAACTGAACCCTTGCCAATCTTTTACACAAATTTACACAGACTGAAGACATAAGAATATACCAAGAGAATCTGTACCACAAAATCCTTGCGACACGAAGGTACTCTTACAGAATAACAGTGATTGAAATACAAGTTATTCCCTTAGGTCATTGGTACAACATTTCCCAATATTCATTTATATTCAACTGGAACAAAGGATCAAATATATATATATAAATCATTCCATCGACTCCACAGATTCGTTCAGATTAAAACAAACATAAATCTATATATATATATACATTGCATACTGTAAACGGGTTTATACCAATAACCGCGGAACCCAACAACAGTATAGATAAAAACAAATAGTTAATGAATCCTTCTATGCCATCTATGGCAAGCATTCAGAACAAATCAAGTGTAAGCAAATCAAATACCGATTTCATTCCGAGGACTCCACAAAGTTGTTTAAATAAAAAATACATTTATCCATATTGTATACTGTCAATGGGTTAAATCCCGTTACCAAAATAACAAGGAAAAACAACTTCCCCTGGGTCGTAATGACTACTGTAACACAATAGTTACCTGTTCCCAAAAAAATCTGAAAGACAGAACGAAACCCACAAAGTATCAATAACTACCATCATCAAAACCCACGACAGAGCCTACAAAGATTTCATAACACTGAACAAACAAACAGTTCCATCAATGTTTCTTCCGACTATTTCCCAAAACAAGAATCAACGACCAAAAATCAACAGACAATCAATGGCCTATACCCATCACAGGAACGATTCATGGGCTCACGCCGAACATGCCGAGCATTCACACATTTCACATGTTTCGCATAATTAAGCCAGAATGCAAACACAAGAAAATAATGCCACAATTCGAATTTAATAAACACTCAATAAAGGATAAATGAAGATTCGAACCAGAAGTGATACTGAACCAAGAAAAATCACACAGAACATCCATAGATAAACATATAATTCAATAAATCATTTGAACAGAGTTGTTCTAATGAAATCACTTGAAAGACAGCAAGATTTTTAAAGGTTAGGGCCTAACATGCCTGGATTTTTGCTCAAATTTCCAAAGCAGACCACTGGAAGAGCTCAGACTTCCTTTTTCTTTTCCAAGTTAGAGCGACCAAAAAAATTTTGCTATCTCCAAAACATATATACTCTCCTTGCCAGAGAAAAGAGCTAGATAACCTCATGCTTGCCATGCAACACAAAGAAGAATGGTGCGAAGAACCAGTGAACAGGTAGAAGAAAAACTGAAAATCGCGATAAGCAAAACAAACCAACAAAATTCCTGTTTGCATGCCTTCTCATGAGTTCCGAGCTCGTCTACCGAGAGCATTGAATGCAAATTCACCAACTTTCCCACTCAAACTCCACTTCCACCGACCGCCAAAGTTGGCGACAGTCAAATAAAATCCCAAGTTCATTTCCAGTTTTGGCGACCTGCCACGTCGGCACAGGTTAGTCGTTCCCAAAACCTCCGCCAAGACCTGTCCTTCATCCTTATCCCATGCATTTAATAACATAGAAAACGCCACCCATGGTTCGCACCCCTCCATAGGCCCCTTTACATTCTTGATCATAGTTAGGTTAGTATCTTAGGTTAGAATTTAGGATAATACAAATTCTAACCACATTACACATAGATACTAACTTAGGACATTAGCACATAGCCTAGGTCTAGGTAGATTAACACTATTCTAACCCCTAGGTTAGATTTAGTCTTAGGTTACTAATCACTTAATAATTCCAGTTAGGTCTACATTCTGTACACTCAGAAAAGACCTACCTCATACCTTCTTGAACAGGGTTAGCTCCTGTTCTGCTGTAGTATCGTATGTAACTGATTTATTACCTGGTCCACGATCGAGACCTTCCAGATATACTTCCATATCGGGAACCAATTCATTTTACTCGATCAGCCTGAGTCATACTCTTGACTAGCTTATTAAATGCTTCTAGACCTTGCAACCTGTTCAAGGTCTGTGATTTTAATTCATCATGAACAAACTTTAAGCATTACTTGGATCAATTCCACTGATCCAAGACTAAATCTTATAGAAGGATAACTCTATAATTCATTCTGAGATCAGACTAAACTCGGATGCAAAATGAAATAAATAAAAGAGTCTAATCACATTCTGACTCAGTCAAGATCTACAATCTGCAAAGAAATTACAGTACATATCAAGCATGATTTCTAAATCGAGGAACACATCCTTTTACAAGAAATCACATATCAACACTTGTATGCTTAGGAGAAAGTAACAACAGTTTAGGGTGTTACATGCTTCCCTCCTAAAAAGATTCATCATCCCGATGAATTACATATTAAATTAACCTTCAGGTCAATCAATTTATTAGTACATGAACAATGTGACTACTTCCATATTTGAATAGTTCCAGAAATCAATGTCACAACACATTTTATTCAACCTGAATAAAGTCTGCCTTCATCTGGCTTTCATAAATACTTAGAAATAATAAGTTCATAAAAGTATGTTTTGTCAACAAATTTCATTCTGTTGAAAAAGAGAAGGAAAAGCAATTTTCATCTCTTCCAGATTTTCCCAAGTTGCACTTTCTTCGCTAAACTGGTCCCACTGGACCTTACATTGCTGTATATCATGATTTCTTAAATGCAAATGGTGAGTTTCCAGCACTCGTGTGGGTTTAACCACGATTATTCCTGGGTCTTGGACCTGCAAGGAATTCCAATTTAAAACATGTGACAGATCTGAAACGTATTTCTTAAGCAAAGAAATATGGAAAACATCATGCATGCGAGATAAAGCAGGTGGCAATGCTAAACGATAAGCTACAAGATTGATTATTTCGACAATTTCGAAAGGTCCCACAAACCGAGGTGACAACTTGGCAGCCTTGCCAAAAGTTATAGAACTCTTTCTGGGTTTAACACGAAGGAAAACCTTATCACCAAGCTCAAACCTTTTATCAACCCGCTTAAGGTCAGCATAGCTCTTTTATCTATCCGATGCTTCCTTTAATCGTTCACGAATCAGCTTAACTTGCTGTTCCATTTCTGTGAGAATCTCTGGTCCAATTACCACTCTATCCTCAACACTGTCCCAACTAACAGGGGTTCTACACTTTCTTCCATAAAGTGCTTCAAATGGTGTCATTTTAAGGGATGACTGATAAGTATTGTTGTATGCGAACTCAACTAATGGAAGATACTCTTCCCATTTATACTATTGATCCATGCAATACATACGCAACATGTCCTCCAACACTTGATTTACCCTCTCAGTTTGTCCATCCATTTCCGGATGATATGCAGAACTAAAGTTTAGTTTCGTTCCAAGAGCTACGTTAAGCGTTTGCCAAAACCTTGACGTCATTCTAGGATCCCTGTCAGATATAATCAGTTCTGGTACACCATGTAATCTGAAATTTTTGTGTACGAATCTTTTGGCCAGCACTGGTGAATCATCCTTTAGATTTCCAGCGATGAAATGAGCTACCTTGGTCAGTTTATCTACAACTACCAGGATAACATCATGTTTATTCCTGGACATAGGTAGTCCTTGTACAAAATCCATGGTTATTACTTTCCATTTGTACTGCGGTATGCTATGAGGATATAACAGTCCAGCAGGGTGCATATGTTCTGCCTTCACCCGCTGACATTCCAGACAATGAGTCACAAAATTAATCACATCCTTTTTCATACCTTTCCAGAAGTATTGTTGTTTCAAATCAGCAAGCATTTTTGTGATACCTGGGTGTCCAGAGAAAGGTGAATTGTGAAATTCAACTAACAACTTCTTTCTCAAATCGTTCAGCATAGGTACATATACCCTGTTTTCATAACGCAAGATTCCTTCATTATCAAAATGAAAACCTTTATACCTTATATCCTTAGGTTCTGCAGCAAGCGCTGCTTTTACTTGCTGAAAGTATGCATCTGATTCTGAAGCACTTTTTACCTCGTCTTTAAACTGAGTTCTTACTGTTATAAGGGCAGAAATGTGCCTCCTAAGACTTAGAGCATCAGCTACTCTATTCTCCTTCCCTTTGATATAACTAATATCAAAGTCATATTGTGATAAAAATTCTAACCACCTTCTCTGTCTGGCGTTAAGATTGGGCTGAGTAAAAATATATTTCAGTCCTAAGTGATCAGTTTTCAACTCAAAAGGTTTCCCAAGTAAATAGTGTCTCCAGACTTGAAGTGCATGAACAATGGGAGCAAGTTCCAAATCATGAGGGACATAATTCAGCTCATGTAATTTAAGTTTTCTACTTTCATATGCTATGACCTGATCATTTTATAACAAAACACCTACAAGGCCTTCCCCAAAAGCATCTGTTACAACAGTAAAACTCCCATTAGGGTCTGGTATAGCTAGTATAGGTGCAGAAGTCAACTGGTCTTTCAGACTTTTGAAAGCCGCTTTCAACTTATCATTCCATATGAATTTCTTATCCTTCTTTTGCAATGAAGTTATTGGTGCAGCTACCTTAGAAAAATACTTTACAAATTGTCTATAGTAACCAGCAAGACCCATGAAGCTTCTTACTTCATGCACATTCTTTGGTGCAGGCCACTCAGTTATTGCCACTATTTTTGAAGGATCTACAGCAATTCCTTCTTTACTTATAACATGACCCAAATAGTGAACTTCTGAATCAAAGAAAGAACATTTGGATAACTTACCATACAACTTCCTCTTTCTCAAAATTCCCAAAACTATCTTCAAATGCTCATTGTGCTCCTCAACGCTTTTAGAATAAATGAGAATATTGTCCAAGAATACAAGTACAAACTTGTCCAGGTATTCTTGAAAAATATTGTTCATTAAATTCATAAAGGCTGCGGGTGCATTAGTTAACCCGAAGGGTAGAACTGTGAATTCATAATGTCCGTACCTTGTTCGGAACGCTGTTTTATGAATATCTTCCTTTCTAATCCTTAACTGATGATAACCAGATCGAAGGTCTATCTTAGAATAAACCGCTGCTCCACGCATCTGATCAAACAGATCGTCAATCCTAGGAAGTGGATATCGGTTCTTGACTGTTGCTTTGTTCAACATCTGATAATCAATACACAGCCTTAGTGTCCCATCCTTCTTTTTCACAAATATCACAGGTGCTCCCCAAGGTGAAACACTTGGTCTAATCAATCCTTTAGACAAAAGCTCTTGTAACTGTGCTTTAAGCTCGACTAACTCAGTAGTAGTCATCCGATAAGGCGCTTTGGATATAGGTTCTGTTCCAGGCTTGATTTCAATGGTAAAGTCAAATTCTCTCTTGGGTGGTAACCCTGGTAATTCCTCAGGAAAAACATCCCTGAAACCTTGTAAAAGAGGGAACTGTTTCATTAAATCATCATCTTCTTCTGAAGATTCAGATATCTTTACCGCATAAAGGGTACATCCTTTATTTTTAGCCTTTTTAAGCTGCATAGCTGACAGTTTTCTAACTGAAATTTCTCGTTTCACACCTTGAATCTCTGCTGATTCCAGCTGATCATCTAAACATTTTATGTTCTTTTCATAGCAGTCTACTTTTGCTTTATGGTCAGCTAACCAATTGACACCGATCACAATGTCATACGATCCTAAAGGTGCGACATAGAGATCAACTTCCGTGGAAAAGTTAGGTAAGTCAAGGACTGCCCCAAAAAGACACATACTCACTGTATGAACAGAATTATTACCATACTGTACAGTCCAAGATTTATCCATTTTTCCATCTTTTCTTTTAAGTTTAGAAGCAAGTTTATTAGATATAAAACATTCAGTAGCTCCCGTATCAAAAAGAATAGTGACAGGTATGCCGAATAACTTACCCAGAACTTCTATAGGTGTCACTTGCTTTTCAGCTTGCTTGTCCGCTACTGCAGCATGTATCTTATGCTGCTGATTACGATCATCCTTCTTCAAAGGGCACTGATTTGCGTAGTGATCTTTACCACAATTGTAGCAGCCTCCTACTGGTCCCTTTTTAGGCTCAAAGTTGCCTCCAGTTTTGTAATTGTCACGCTGTCCTCCATAGGGCTTCTGCCCATTATTATAATTTTTAGCAAAATTATCCTTTACGTTTCCAGCAGGCTTATTTACTACTGCTTTCTTATTGTTATCTCCTGGAAACTTACTCTTGTTTCCAAACTTTTTCCATGGTCCTTTTCTGGGTGCAAGAGAGGTTGAAGAAGGGTTTGCAGTCTTCTTCCACACTTCCTCCTTATGGGCAGAAATAGCCTTTAATTTCTGTTCTTGCCTTATGGCCTTTTCAACAACTCCTTCCATAGTGGTTGGACTGTGAACATCGACCTCTCCCCCTATCACAGGATTCAATCCCATGATGAATTTCCGTATCCTGAACTTTTCGTCAGTTTGATACTGCGGTACATACTTGAGGAGTTTTGTAAACCGCTCCCAGTATTCAGTTACCGTTAGCTTCCCTTGAGCTAAGTTCTGAAATTCTGTCATTTTCTGATCATAGAAAAGTTGTGGCAGCCAACGTTGCCTAAAATAGCCTTTAAATTGATCCCAAGTAATATTGGTTTCATCAATGTTTAGCTCAGCTTTTCGGCTATCCCACCACGAAGATGCTTCGTGTGAAAGCTGATAGGCTCCCCAAATAGCTTTGGTTTCCTCTGAGAAGTTCCTTATTGCAAAGTACTTCTCCATTTCGCTGAGCCAGTTCTCAGCTCCATCTCCTAATGTGGTGCCATCATACTTAGGTGGACTTATCCTTTTTATATCATTAGTGAGTTATGCTGCCAATCTGGCCTTTTTGTTTTCTGGTTGGATAGGTGCATTCCCAACATTAATATCAACACCCATGTTCGGGGTTGTCCTTAGGAGGTTGCTGATTATTATTATCAGCTTCTTCATCCTCCTCATTTCCCATCACCTGCTGTTCAAGTACAGCCAAGCGATCTCTTGTGTCCAACAGGGCAGCAAGGATCTCATCCAGTTTCTGGGTTGTTGCCGCTCCTCCTTTAGGTGGAGCATTATTCACAACGTTCCCCCTTGTTCTAACCATTTTCTGTTACAAGAAAAATTCAGGTTTTTATCAGATTATGGACTCAATAGGTCCAAGAGCTGCAACCTTCAGCTCTGATACCAAGATGTAACATCTCCATTTTATACCTTAGAACAAGTAAATTTTTTTTTTTGATAATTGCATCCTGGTTCTAAATATACCAAGAGAATCTGTACCACAAAATCCTTGCGACACGAAGGTACTCTTACAGAATAACAGTGATTGAAATATAATTTATTCCCTTAGGTCATTGGTACAACATTTCCCTATATTCATTTATATTCAACTGGAAGAGTGGATCAAATATATATATATACAAATCATTCTCTTCGACTCCACAGAGTCGTTCAGATCTAAAACAAACATAAATAATCGTATACTATATATATATACATTGCATACTGTAAACGGGTTTTACAACGCAATAACGAGCGGAACCCAACAACAGTATAGATAAAAACAAATAGTTATGTCCTGTCTTCCTTAACGGAATATGCAATCTATGGCAAGAATTCAGAACAAATCGTAAGTTGTAAGAAAATCAAATACCGATTTCATTCCGAGGAGATCCACAAGGTTGTTTAAATGCTAAAAATACATTTATCACAGGATTGTATACTGTCGACAACGGGTTAAATCCTTGCAGTTACCACAATAACAAGGAAAAACAACTTCCCCTGGCAGCCTCGTAATGACTACGTTCATAACACAATAGTTACCTGTTCCCAAACAAATTTGAAACCTTAGAATGAAACTCACAAAGTATCAATAAGGTCTACCATAGCATCAAAACTATCCACGACAGAGCCTACAAAGATTTCATAACACTGAACAAACAAATAGTTCCATCAATGTTAGAATCTCTGGTCGAACTGTCTTCCCAAAACAAGAATCAACGACCAAAATTTCTTCAATAGACTGCTTCAATGGCCTATACCCATCACAGGAACGATTCATGGGCTGTACGCCGAACAGGCCAAGCATTCACACATTTCACATGTTTACATATTAAGTCCAGAATGCAAACACAAGAAACATAATCCTCCAACAGTTCAAATTTAATAAACACTCAACAAAGGATAAATGAAGATTCGAACTTCAAGAAGTGATACAGAACCAAGAATTTAAAATGACACAAGACATCCATAGATTAAACATCTAATTCCATAAATCATTTGAACAGAGTTGATTCTAATGAAATCACTTGAAAGACAGCAAGATTTTTAAGGGTTAGGACCTAACATGCCTAGATTTTTGCTCAAATTGCTTTGGCTAGAAGCAGACCATCTGGAAGAGCTCATGACTTCCTTTTTCTTTTCCAAGCTTAGAGCGACCAACAAAAGTTTGCTATCTCCAAAACATATATACTCTCCTTGCCAGATAAAAGAGCTAGGTTAACCTCATGCTCGCCATGCAACACAAAGAAGACTGGTGCGAAGAACTAGTCCAACAGGCAGAAGATTAAAACTGAAAATCGCGATAAGCCAAACAAACCAACAAAATTCCTGTTTGCATGCCTTCTCACGAGTTCCGAGCTTGTCTACTGAGAGCATTGAATGCAAATTCACCAACTTTCCCACTCAAACTCCACTTCCATCGACCGCCAAAGTTGGCGACAGTCAAATAAAATCCCAAGTTCATTTCCAGTTTTGGCGACCTGCCACGTCGGCACAGGTTAGCCGTTCCCAAAACCTCTGCCAAGACCTGTCCTTCATCCTTATCCCATGCATTTAATAACATAGAAAACGCCACCCATGGTTTGCACCCCTCGATAGGTCCCTTTACATTCTTGATCATAGTTAGGTTAGTATCTTAGGTTAGAATTTAGGATAATACAAATTCTAACCACATTACACATAGATACTAACTTAGGACATTAGCACATAGCCTAGGTCTAGGTTAGATTAACACTATTCTAACCCATAGGTTAGATTTAGTCTTAGGTTACTAATCACTTAATAATTCCAGTTAGGTCTACATTCTGTACACTCAGAAAAGACCTACCTCATACCTTCTTGAACAGGGTTAGCTCCTGTTCTGCTGCAGAATCGTATGTAACCGAATTATTACCTGGTCCACGATCGAGACCTTCCAGATATACTTCCATATCAGGAACCAATTCATTTTACTCGACCAGCCTGAGTCATACTCCTGACTAGCTTATTAAATGCTTCTAGACCTTGCAACCTGTTCAAGGTCTGTGATTTTAATTCATCATGAACGAACTTTAAGCATTACTTGGATCAATTCCACTGATCCAAGACTAAATCTTATAGATGGATAACTCTATAATTCATTCCGAGATCAGACTAAACTCGGATGCAAAATGAAATAAATAAAAGAGTCTAATCACATTCTGACTCAGTCAAGATCTGCAATCTGCAAAGAAATTACAGTACATATCAAGCATGATTTCTAAATCGAGGAACACATCCTTTTACAAGAAATCACATATCAACACTTGTATGCTCAGGAGAAAGTAACAATAGTTTAGAGTGTTACACCCAATTCTTAGACAAGTGTCACTGTGCTCTAGTTACTCAGTTGCAGTCTTGGGCTCGATGTCCTTCTCTGCAAACTCTTCTCTTTCCTTCACTTGTCTCTTCTCTGTGAAGTGAATTCCGGATCTTTCAAATGAATTCCGATCCATTGTTTTTGGTTGGGGGAGGTCATTTACAGGTAACCGATGGCGGTTACATAACCGATGGCGGTCGAGTAGGAACCGATGTCGGTTAAGTTAAAGTGGGCTATTTTTAGTAAAATAGCCAACTTTCCCTCCTTTTCTCTCGAGGGATCAGTTGTGGGCTTGGTCAAGTCATTATTAGGTTGGTTTTGGTGCGGGTGAGGAGTAATTAGTCATGGGTGTGGGTGTAGGCCAAGTTATAGGTCTTAATTAGGTTAGTTTAGGGTTAGGGCTAGGTCATGATGAGGTGGTGAAATGAGGTGGTAGGTTTGGAGATGTGGATTTATTAATTATAAGGTAATTAATAAATAATTATGTAAGGTTTAGGTGGTGAGGTTAGGTTGCGAAATGAGATGCGGGGCACAGGGTGTTGTAAGACACAAATTTGGTGTCTACATTAGCTTGTTGTTGTCTTGTAGCTTGTCTTGTAAAGATGCACTGAAAATAATAAGAAGTGGTTACTCCCATTAAGGTTATAGGTAATCCCCCTCAAATCTATCATAGATTGAGGCAACGTGAAATCAGGGATAGGGTTGATAAAGGGTGAATGATGATGAGATGATGGTAAGATGGGTGGGGTAAGTTTAAGGAAGCAAACACACTTTGAAATGTAGTAGTGCGACCAGGGTACACGATTTGAAGAGCAAACAAGCAATACATAGGTAAAGGTCGATAGTTTATCCAAACAAGGTTGATATAATCCTGGTATCCAAGGCATAGGAAGTAGCTCCATGGGATATAACGGGTAAGGTACAAGAATGTTTAGGTATGTTTGGCAGTACCAAATGGTTGGTATGGTTGAGATAAACGTCACGGTCTCGGTCTAGGAAAAGTTAGTTGACTGATCATGTCAAGTATCCTAATCATGCTAAAACATGAATAAGTGAGCTCGATTGAACAAAAGGCTACATGATGGGTGGATAAAATTGTAATTTACGGGTCTCAATCGAGGTACTTAATTGGTGCGGCCTTAGGTCTGGCCAATTGATTGGTGAGGGCCTTGGGTCGGGCCTGATTTGTTGGGTGCGGCCTTGGGTTGGGCCGATTGATTAGTTATGGCTGTGGGTCCAGCCTGATTGGTTGGGTGTGGCCTTGGGTCGGGCCTGGTTGGTTGGTTGTGGCTGTGGGTCAGGCTGGATTGGTTGGTTGCGGGCTTGGGGCGAGCCTGATTGGTTGGTTGTGGTCATGGGTCAGGCCGGATTGGTTGGTTGCAGCCGTGGGTTAGGCCGGATTGGTTGGTTGCGGCCGTGGGTCAGGCCGGATTGGTTGGTTACGGCCGTGGGTCGGGCCGGATTGGTTGGTTGCAGGCTTGGGTTGGGCCGATTGAAGTCAAAATAAGGCTAGTCAGCAAAGCCGGGGTAGGTGATGCGGGAAAAAGTGGAGATTACTGGATAAAGGCATGAGTTAGGTGAAGGAAGTAGGCAACCGATAGTGGTTATGTGTGACCGATATCGGTTACAAGACCAATACTGGTATTCTAAGGTACAAAATAACCGGTATCGGTTATAGGTCAAAACCTATAAAAAAGAAAAATACGGCATGTCATTGTCACTTTGTGAATTTGAGCACCTAATTTTGTCTTGTTTGAGGTGTGAAGTGATTTTGTTGAGTTTGTGGGCTGAGTTGGGACTAGTTGAGTGGAGGAGTGAGTGATTGGTAGACCCCAACAATCAGGAGGCAGAGGTTGATTGGTTGAGGACCTAGCTGAGGAGATTTAGAGCCATGGCATAGCCCGGAGGAGCAGGAGGTCCTGGAGGAGCTGGACCACTACCACCTATCCCACCACGATGATGTGTAGTCATACCGGTAGGCTCTGAACCCCTACTTATGTGAAGTTAATGAATTTAACTAGAATGTGGGTTTTGGGGTAGGAATCCAAAATTTAATAAAATAATGAATAAATGAAGGTAATTTGTAAAATGGAGTGGGTAGGTATGCTAGTTAGGCCAAAACGGTAGGGTGGGTAAGTTTTTAGGTCTTTCTTGTGGGTAAATGGGTAGAAATAGGTAAAAAGAGGTTTTGCGGGCTGTTTTGGGTTCGGCCCCAGAATTGGACAGTGACTGATGTCAGTCACTAGGTGACCGGCATCGGTCACAGAACATTTTGTACAAATAGCTGTGTTTATAGACCGGCATCGATCAAATTTCGACCGGCGTCGGTACATATAATGGGATTGGGGGACCGATGGTGGTCGAGGGTGACCGGTACCGGTCATCATGGGTAGGAGTTAGGTTTTTTGTTCATTATTAGAGTTTTTTTTATTTTTTATTTTTTATTTTTATTTGGGGGTGAAGGGGGACGAGGTAGAGGTGATAGGAAAGGTGATTGGGGTGGGGGGGGAATGGGGTTGTTGGGGGCTGGTTCGGGTAGGATAGATTATGTGTTGTGTATGGAGTAGGAGGTGTTAAATTGGCGGGGGTATAGTTAGATGGCTAGAGTAGATCGGGGTGGTTGGTAGGGTGTGAGATAAGTAAAGGGGATATCGTAGATGTATAGGGTAAGATAGGTGGGTGTAGATGTGTGTTATAGATTCGGGTTGTGGTTGGGTGGGTAAGTGGGTATAGAGGGTTAAGGTAGTTGGTTTTGTAAAGGGTAGGCCTGATGAAGTGGGTTGTTTTTGTAGGCATGCCAGCAGCTCATGATGCGGGATTGGATGCTCCCTTTATTGGGGCGGATGCGGCCACATGTGACTGCAGGGCAGTGGGCCGTCATACGAGAGGTTGGACTCGGCGGAGTCCAGAGGTATAGGGCTGTGGATAGGGACCACAGCCTGATGGTTGCCCTCATCGAGAGATGGGATCTGGCAACCAATGTCTTCCATCTCCCTACTGGAGAGATGACTATCACATTAGAGGATGTGTATCGCATCCTGAGACTGCCGATCGTAGGTGAGGCAGTGTTCCAGGTGGATGTGGAGATAGCGATGGACAACATCCTGCATGTATTCAGGGATGCAACCCCATTGCTTACCTATCACAGCGTGAGCATTGCCTACGGTGATATGTATCGTACACACCGACAGGAGACACGGCTTGTGTTGATGATGATTGGTATCACCTGCTTCACCCTCCTGGACTCAGAGGGAGGTTTCTTCCCATGGGTTTTGATGGGAGTTTTGCATGAGATGGTGGAGGAGCATACCTGCTATGCCTGGGCACCAGTGTATCTGGTGCAGCTATATAGAGAGCTCTGGGGTTATCGCCATATGAGGCAATTTGGTATTTGTTCAACATTTTTGTTACACTGCTGGGCTTATGAGCATATCATCTGTATATGACCAGTAGGGTTACCCCAGTAGCCAGGGCCACAAATAGTGTACAGGTATGGATTTCAGAGGTGGTTGGGGGTCGTGGGCCAGCCACGAGCGGTGATTACTGGGTGAGATGTGGCATACTACCGGCACATGTTACAGGGTCTGACGACACTCAATATTATTTAGAGGCCCTACAGAGGCCATCAGCCCTGAGGAGGAGCCCGAGCACAGCTGCGCTGGATCCAGTATAGCTTCTGGATAGCTGGACAAAGGCCTAGGGAGTATGAGAGGATACCCCTAGAGAGGGTACGATGTCAATTGGGCTTAAGATAGGATGAGCCACCTCCCTTCCCAAAGTAACAGAGGGATGATGTAGAGGCACCACTTCCTACTCTGCAGCCATTGGACCCAGTCTGGGTCACAGAGAGACCGGCGGATGATACAGTGGATGATGCAGGAGTGACAGGTGCATTTTTGGTGTGGTGGGCAGGTCAGAGAGCAGCCAGGAGAGCACAGCCTACACAGCCAGATTTGGCGGCTGTTATAGCAGAGAGGGACCATCTCTTGGGCCAGGTGCAGCTATTACAGGGGTAGCTTATTGCTGCACAGGCACAGATTGGGGTGCTACAGGGGCAGTTAGCCCAGGCACAGGGATAGGCTCAGGCATAGCCGCAGGCACCTCCATAGGCACAGGCACCGCCGTAGGTACAGGCACAGGTACAAGCACCGCCACAGGCACAGGGTAGGGGCCACTTCCATTAGGAATCGGGGGACCAGCCCGACCAGCCATGGCGGCACGGGCCCACTATATAGAGACGAGAGTGGAGGCCTGGTATTATCAGGACGTGCTTGATGGTACCAGGGCCGAATATCAACCATATGCAGTGCATAGAGCCGAGACGTCCTGGAGTCAGATATCACAGGGGCCCATAGCCACAGCTGGTGGGTCAGTTAAAGGGAGGAGGCGAGAGCCAGCACAGAGACTAGCAGGGGGACGGGTCGAGGGTGGTGGAGAGAGTCAAGACATGCTGGGAGTGGATATGGGTTTTTGTTATTGGATATAGACACTGGTCTGCGAACCGAGTATGTATATAGGGGCCTGCGTGCCCACATAGGATTTATTTATTCATTTTTGTTATATATACCGGCCTGCGAGCCGAGTATATTTTGTATAGTTGATACCAGCTTGCGAGCCGAGTATATTTTTGACATGAGAGACCAGCCTGTGAGCCGAGTCGAGATTTTGACAGAGACAGCGGCCTACGTGATGGCTTTTTACTTTTTAGATCACAGAGGCCCCATGCAGGGCAAGTTGTATATTTTGACATTGATATATATAGATGATGAGTTTGATCCACATGGTGTGTATAATGGTTGATTTGATGTATATATTAAAATGTCTCATGTGTTTTGTCGATGGTATTGTATATAGATATTGTTTGATGAAATTTTGATGATATGTATATGTGTTGATGGGATTCTGATGACAAATATTGATAACGATGTCATGATGTAGGGAAAAGAGGCGGGAGCCACTAAAAATTTGTAAAAAACAAAGGAAAGGCCTAGGTTTAAGCAAAAGGAGACATGTGACCGATATCGGTTAGCTAACCGATGTCGGTAGTTATAGGACCAATACTAGTTATGTAACTGATATCGGTTATGCCAAAATGAGTTTTTCTAAAAATAGAAAAGCTTGGGAGGCAACTTAAGTTCTTATTTTTAGAGTCATGCAACAAGTTAAATACGAGAATGCGACGCTGTTGATGACTTATACAGGTAATTGCATGGTAGAATTGAGTGATAAGGAGGAAAGAGACAGGTAAAGTGATTGTGGGCTGAGATTAAGAAGTCAGAAAGGCAAGTTATATTGAAGAGGGTGGTGAACATGGCTGAACAAAGAGAAGCATTCAGTGGGTAGAGAGGAGATAGACAGGTTCCACCTCAAGCTGCTGGATCCCTGGAGGTATAATTTGTTTTTGGTTAGAATTAGATTTTGCATGGTTAAAAATAGAATGTGGTAAGGTAAATGGGTAGAAAGGTGAGTAGGCAAGAGTTTGGGGTGGGATGAGTGTTATGGGGTAGGTAAGCAGGGATTTTGTGTATGTGTGTAGGTACAGAGAGGGGTAAATGAGAAAATAATTATCGTAGGTGGTGTTTTTAAGCAGGTTGTGTAGTATTGACAGCGACCAATATCGTTAAGAGATAACTGGTATTGGTTAAATAACCGGTATCAGTTATCTATAACCGATATCAGTTATTGTATGAAATTCCAGAATGTGAGAAAAAACACTTGGGGATTTGATTTATTGAATGGTTGTTTATTGATTTGATGTATGTAGGCAGAGACATGGTTGAGGATGAATGATAGGGTGCCAATTTTGTTATCACGAGTCCGAGCAGATGTAACACCAGCTGAGTGGGCATTGATAAACCATGTGGGGTTAAGTGGAATCTGCTATTATTCACGAATCACACGCAATCATGCTATGTTGCAGGCTTTGATTGAGAGATGGAATCTAGAAAAGAATAGCTTCTATCTGCCAACAGGGGAGATGACAGTGACGTTGGAAGATGTGTTTCGAATTTTAAGGCTCCCAATTACAGGAAGACTAGTTTATCAGGTAGGACCTAGCGTGGAACGGGGAGTGATAACAACAGTATTTGGTCCAGCTGCACGAGATTTGACACAGCGAGGTTTGACATTCACTTATGGTATAATGTTTGTAGCACACCCTGAGGCAACAAGGTTAGCAGTGGTATTAATGATAGCGGTGGGGTATTATGCATTACCGAGGGCGGATGGGGGAAGATTTCCAAAAGCATTGATGTGTATTATTTGGGAAATGATAGAAAGGAGCGTGACTTTTGCATGGGCACCCACATATCTGGGAGCTATACAGGGGTTTATAGGCCTGTAGGTGAAATCACAAGACTACACTGGATTGTGCATACTTATTACATTGTTGGGCCTATGAGCACATTGTTTGTGTGTGACTAATAGGCCGACCCATTCTGTCTGGAGAGACAAGAGTGCAAAGGTTGGGATTCAGGCAAAGGGTCCAAACAGAGCAAGAGGCGAGATCCCAGGCCGTGACAGATGACGTCGAGTATTATAGGCAGGTGTGGGAGATGGTGACGATTGCAGATATCCGTTGGAGGCCTTACGGGAACTATATGGTGATAGAGAACATAGCTGAGGATTTGAGGGGTGTAGAGTGATTAAGGTGGATCGTGGGGCACAGGCCAGGTGAGTACGAGAGGATTCCTCTAGATCGCGTGCGGTGAAAATTTGGATTTGTTCAGGATATACCCATGGCTTATAGACCATACATGAGGATCGACGCCGAGGCATCATTCTCGCCTCCCCGGCTGACACCTCCAGGAGGACCAGAAGAGATAGCAGCCGATCGCAGGGTAATGGATGTAGGAGCGACAGAGGCTTATAGATTATGGTGGGTAGCAGAGCTGTGAGGTTCACATGAGAGGGCCGATCATCCTGACATAACTATGATTACAGCGGAGAGAGATCACCTGCAGGGTTTAGTTCACCAGCTTCAAACGCGGGTGAATGAGACAATGGGATTGTTAGCGGTTACGGAGTCACGAGTGGAGAGACTTGAGGTGAGATTCATCCACGCGAGAGGGCGTATTCATATGTTACAGGAGAGATTGGTAGATTAGTGGGAGGAACCAAGGGTAGTGGCACCTTTGAGGATGGAGAGGCCAGGCGAGCGGCGTCGACGATCACGATCATCACCTAGTTCGGGATGAGGCGCAAGGGTCTAAGTGAATTTCATAGGGGTAGAAGAATAAATAAGGATGTCGACCTACGCGTCGATGATAGAGAAGATGTATTTGTTTAACATCTAAATAAAACTGAATATGTATGTTGATTTGAGTTATGATAATAATAAGAATGGTTGTGTTTTGAATGTTTGTTTTGAAAAAGGATAAAGATGAATGTTATCAAATAGAAATACACAAAAATATTTATATTTACAACACATGATAGGTTATGGTAGGGGATGGTCGAGCTAACCTTGGGAGACCCCATGTCTCCTAAGTGCTGCCTAAATAGCCCATTGCACAAAGCAAGGAGGGGCCTCAGACCGATGTAGTTCTCCCTTAGGACCAGGGAGAGGTGAATTCAGGTAATTTGGTTGTGGTTAGGCAATTTTTTGGTTGGTAAAAATATTGATATTGGTAGGGTAATGTTGTTGGTGTTGGTAAGGTATTGGCGGTATTAGTGTAGGTATAGGTGAAGTGAAGGTTAGCTTACCCAAGTATTAGGGAATCATGTCCTGATTAAGGTCAACACATAATCCTAGATTCGGGTAAAAGAGGGAAAAGTGTCCCATAGTTGGAAAGAGCTAAACAAACCACATATTATCGGAGGATGAACTTGAATCCCTAGATACCTTACATAGGTGAGAAGTTGATAGGTGAAAAGAGTTGTATAATCACAATATATCGGATATACGTCACGTCCCTTGAGTTTTTTGGTTTTGAAGAATGGTGAGATGAGGTGGATGATATAGCTGGGGTGTAGAGAACTTGTTATAAAGTGATTATTCTGACGAAAGAGAACCAAACCAAAATAGACAAGTCCATGACTCAAAAGTGCTTTGAATACTACTTTTATTTTTCTGGATATAGACTGATCAATGCGGGAAGTCCATATGGGATATGCATTTTGTTGTTCTTGAGCTCTTCACGAAGCTGATCAATGCGAGAAGCTTCTGATAAAGGTTGACTTTGTATAGCTGTCCTTCAAGGGAGCAGTCTATTTATAGTAGCAGATGTGGCTTTTGTGTATAGCTGTCCTTTAGGGGAGTAGTCTACTTATAATAGCAGATGTGGCTTTGCACATAGCTGTCCTTCAAGGGAGCAGTCTATGTATAACTTTGAGGTCTAGATGTCCGTTTGGCATGAAGCATCTAGTTTTGTAGGAAGTTTGACTCAAGAATATCCCATAATTGTATAATTGAGAACGTGTTATTTTGATACTTTTAAGTCATGGACCAGACTAAAAAGGGGGAGGCATCTTTAAGAGGAGGTGATGACCAAACCACGTGAGCTTGATTCTATTTTGAGATGCATGAAACAAAGTGTATGAGGTGGTAAATGAGCTCAAGGGACGAGCGCAAGGTAGATAAAAAGTGATATAACACTAAATTCAATAGTAGAATGGTCGGAGATGCAAGGCATTAAGGGGTTCAGGCTCAGGCTTACCATTAAGTGAAGCTAAACGATAAGTGCCTGATCCATAAGTGTGAGTGATAATATAAGGCCCAATCCAATTTGGAGCAAATTTTCCACGTTTTCTCTTCTCTAGTTTGGTTACATGTTGATTCTCTTTGAGGACAAGATCACCAACCTTAAAGGTACGCTCATGAAGTCACTTATCATAAGCACGCTTGATGCGCTTTTGATAGATTTGAAGGTGGTCAAGAGCTGTAAGATGATGCTCGTCAAGAAGCTCCAATTGGGCTAATCGCTCTTGGCAGAAATCATCATTGGTGAGAATATCCTGGAGAGATATTCTTAGGGAGGGTATTTTTATTTCAAGAGGAAAGATAGCCTTGGTACCATATACCAAAGAAAATGGTGTGGCATTAGTGGAGGTATGAATGCTGGTACGATAAGCCCAAAGGGCAAAGGGGATGTGATCAGGCCAATTGCTTCTAGAATCGTTAACGAATTTCATGAGAATTTTGGTTAGGGTTTTGTTAGAAGATTCGGCTTGACCATTTGCTTGTGGATAGTAAGGTGATGAGAAACTAAGTTTGATACCAAAGTTGTCACAAAGGTCTTGTAACAACTTATTTTTGAAATATTTTCCATTATCTGTTATCAGGCAATGAGGAACACCAAAATGACAGATAATGTGATGGTTAATGAATTCTACGATTTTTTCTTTTTTGGTTGAAATGAGTGGAATGGCCTCCACCCATTTAGTGTAATATTCGGTTGCTGTGATTATCCAACGGTGACGTTGCGAAGAGGGCAGGTGAATCTCACCAATAAGGTCTAAACCCCATTGTGAGAAAGGCCAAAGATCTCGTGCGACCTGTAGCGGATGGCTAGGAGTATGTTGAAGGTTGGCATGTTGTTGACACATAATACAACGCTTAACATATTCGTAGCAGTCGTTATTAAGAGTAGGCCAATAATAGCCTAGGCGAAGGATCCGTTTGGCCACGGAAAGGCCACTAAAATGTCCACCACAAATGTCGTCATGGACTTGTTGGATGGTATAGGTGACCTCCGCACTGGTTAGACATCGAAGGAGGATGCCATCAAAGCCACGTTTATAGAGGAGTCCCCCCATGACGACATAACGAGAAACACTTTTAAGAAAAGCACGTTTGCCATTACTAGTAAGGTCAGGTGGGAGAACAGAGGTTGTAAGGTAGTCATGAAATTGGTGATACCAGGTATCCTGTGAATTAGCAGATACATTATTTACCATACAAATAGCCGGGACTGAGTAAGATGGGGCAAAGAGTTGTTGGACCAAGACAAATATGTCAGAGTCAGTTGGTGAGGCAGGAATTTGCGAGGCCAAGCAAGCCATAGTATCCGCAAATTTATTAGTTGAGTGGGGAATGGTTTGGATAGAATAATGAGTAAATAAGGTCAAAAGTGAGTCCACGTAATGTTTGTACTTTTGAAGTTCCTCATTTTTACATTGGTAGATGCCCGTAACTTGATTGACTACCAGTTGAGAGTCACCAAAAATGTTAATAGATTTTACACCTAAGTGTAATGCAACCTGGAGACCCAAAACAAGGGCCTCGTATTCCGCTGTATTATTAGTGTAGGGGAAATCGAGCCGGAATGAAAGAGGCATAGGTTCAGCGTCCAGAGGAATGAGAACAACACTGGCCCCTCCGCCATGCTGGCATTTGGATCCATCGAAGAAGAGGGTCATTGGATATGACTCCTCACTGAGTGAAAGAGTGGCGATGAGTTCGTCAAGGAAAGTAAAATTGGTAAATTGTTCCCCAGGTAAAGGGGCTTCCGCGAGTTGGTCTGCGATAGTTTGTCCTTTGACTGATTTCTGGTGTACAAACTCAAGGTCGAGGTCAGCGAGGAGCATAAGCCATCGGGCGATGCATTGGTTTAGATGAGGTTTGGTGTACATATAATGGATGGGGTCTGCGTTGGTGATGACAAAAGTTTTGTGATTCAGGAGGTAGTGTCGGAGTTTGGTGGCCACGAATGATAGGGCTAGGCACAACTTTTCTACATGTGTATACCTAGTCTCGTAATCCACAAGAGTACGACTTATGTAATAAATGGCTTGTTCTCGATGCTCAGAGTCACGATGTGTGAGCATGGCTCCTACAGCATGGTCGGTGGCAGAAAGGTAAAGGTAGAAAGGGCGATCGTCCTGAGGTGGGATAAGCACGGGTGGCTGCAAGAGATAGGCTTTAAGAGCCTCAAAGGCTTGGTGGCACTCTTCGCTCCATTGAAATACAATGTCATTTTTAAGGAGATGATGGAAAGGTTGACATCGATCTGAGAGTTGTGAGATGAAACGCCAGATAGATTGGAGTTTTCCCTGCAAACTACAAAATTGTTTGAGGTTAGTGGGTGGGGGCATTTCTAGGATAGCTTTGACTTTAGCTGGATCGACCTCGATGCCACGCAAAGAGACAATAAAACCAAGGAGTTTTCTTGAAAGGACACCAAAGACACATTTCTTTGGTTGAAGATGAACACAGTATTGTAACAGGCGATCGAAAATAATGGTTAAAACATCAAGATGTTCACTGCGATGTTTAGATTTTCCAAGAAGATCATCGACATAATCCTCAAGGATAGTGTGCATAATGTCATGAAAAATGTAAGTCATAGCCCGCTGATAGGTCGCACCAGCATTCTTAAGGCCAAACGGCATGACACGATAGCAGAAGGTTCCCCAAGGAGTTATGAAGGTGGTTTTATGTTGATCGGCCGGGGCTACCAAAATTTGATTGTATCCCGAGAAGCCATCCATGAGAGAAAGCATCTCATGGCCCGCAGTGAGATCAACAAGTTGATCAATACTTGGTAGGGGGAAGTCATCCTTTGGGCAAGCGAGGTTAAGGTCCTAGAAATCCGTACATATCCGAAGTCCCCCCGTTGCTTTAGTAACAGGTACGATGTTAGAAATCCATTGAGGATAGTCAATAGGTAAGATGAAGGAAACAGAAAGGAGTCGTTGAAGCTCTTCTTTGACCAAGAGGGAAATGCGTGGATGCATTTTTCTCAGTTTCTGTTTAACTGGTTTGGAGTCAGGTTTTAGGGTAATGTTATGGACATCAATGTCAGGATCGATTCCTGGCATGTCAACGTAGGACCAAGCGAAAGCTTGGTCACGGACACGGAGGAAGGTACTGAAGGCAGTTTGTTCTGATGCGTTAAGCGATTGTCTGATCTTCACAATGTGAGGATCATCCTCTGTGTGGATGTTGATTTCTATAGTCGACTCATTCAACATGGTTTGAGTTTCAGATGGTAAGGCGCGTTGAATATAAGAGTCGTCCGCACCAAGATAAGTGAGGATGGAGTCGTCATCCTGGCACTCAACAACATTAATTGAAGGTGAGTCTTCTTCAATCATGTCTGGATACAGAAGGGGAAGAGAAGATGGGTCTTCATTATCATGTTGATAATTGAGAGGACCCAGAAAGATAGCGTTTATGAAAAAAAAAAATTAGGAGGGATAGATTCTGGGTCTATCGACTCTGTGGGTGACGATGGAAAAATGGGTGATGATGGTTCGGAAGGGGTGACTTCGTCATCTTCCTAGATACAATGGCTATGTGGTGTCGTCGGTGTAGGTGGTTCAGAGAATCCAAGACCATGACAATCTTTGTGTTTGCGTGTAGTCACGGGAATGATCGTATGTCGGCCTTGTTCATAAAGACCGAAACCGAAGCCCTTCCAAGCACAACGCGTCAGGAAGGTGAGGGTGAAATGACGATTAGTTAGATATTGAAAATCAGATTGGAAGGGAACCACACCAAGGGGAGGTTCAGGGGTGACAGAGGATGTATCGACACCCCCATACGTTAGGTTGGTCATGAAAATTAGGTGGTCCATAGGGGATTACTTTCCCCACATGATGGTAATAGGTAGGATGCGCATGTAACTGTCCATACTCCTATGGGGTATGGAAAGTGCTAACGTTATATAGGCGATACTCCCCAGCATAAGGCGTTGAAAAAAATATACCAAAGGATCTGAGGTTGGGATGTTGTTTGCGGGGAAGGAAGTGGTATTTGTGGCGGTGGTTTCATTGGTTGAAGGTGTAGGTGTGGCTAAGGTGGATGGTGGAGGTGTGGTCGAAGTAGATGGTTGGGTTAGATGAATGGGTGCCTTGACTGGTACAAGCACATCATTAGGGTGATATAACATATTTCAGGTTTTGAAGGGGGGAGCGTCAGCTTTTACGGTGTAGGACTTCCCCTCATACTCGAATTTTATGCATCTATGTAAGGTGGAGGGAATGCATCCCATAGCCCGGATCCAAGGGTGGCCTAACAACATGTTGTATTGGAATTCTCCCTCAAGGACATAGAAGAGTTCAGGTAAAGTATGTGGCCCTACATGAATGTTAAGGATCACGGTGCCTAAGGTAGAAGTAATAGCATCATTGAATGAATGCAACATGGTGGGGTTGGCACACATGCAGCTAGAAGGAATATTCATTTGTTGGAAGGATTTGGAAGATATGATGTTTAAGCTAGCACCCCCGTCAATCATAACATGACGTACGTGGATGTCCCAGACGTAAGCTGAGATGAAAAGAGTGGGGTCAGGATCTTCTGCACCAAAGTCGATAATTTCGTCTTCAGAGAAACTGACAGCAGCGGCTTGCTATACGGGGATGACAGTGGTAGATTGTTTGGTGAGAGAAGCAACATGGTTGGGTGTTAAGATGGAGGTAACGGGTAAGGTTTCATTAGGTAGGACCTCTATCCCTTGAAGGATTTCAACGAGAGCTTGTCGATGAGATTCAGAGGTTTGAATGAGATCATACAGTGTCATTTTTACAGGTGATTGGTGAAGCTGTTTGATCATGGTATGGTGGGAAACTCCATCAGAGATGGGGTAGGTAGGTCCACGAATAACCACTTTAGGTGGTGGTGTGATTGGGATGGCAGACGGAGGAAGAGAGGCCGCAGGTGTGCTTTCTTTAGCTTTCCCATTGTTTTTCTGCCCTCGAGTAGCAATACTAATCATGTTGATCTCGTGAACACGAGAGGAGGAAGATGGTAGGGATAAGTCATTGTCTTCGAGAGGTGGGGTTGCAATAATGATAGATCTTGGTGAGGCAGGGACAGGTGGTATAGGAGAGGGGATTGAAGCTAAAGGTTTCTCCCTTCGTAAGTTGTCTTTCTTAACCTTTCTATCCGAGAGAGGTGACTGACGAAGGATGACTTTCAAAGCTTTACATCCCTCTACATCATATCCTAGTGTGTGGTGGTAAGTGCATATTTTAGACTCATCATAATCTATAGGTCGAGGTTTAGATGGATCATAGGGTCTAAGTGGGGGTAGGGAAATGGTTGCATTCTCCACCAACATATCAAGGATCTTGGCGTAAGATCCTTTGAGCGGGTCAAAGTCAGAGGAAGATGAGGCTATTGATTGGGTGGGTTTTGGTAATGGTTGGGTATGGTTGGTTTGTACGGGTGGTGGTTTAGACAAGGGGTTTTGATGATTGGTTGTAACTAAGCGTGGCTTCTTTGGCACAGAAGTAATGTTTAGCTGGTTATATGATGAAGTCATAGATGACATGGTGGCAGGAACACAACCATGGGGAAAGAGGAGTGATAGTAAACAAATCCTTTGACGATCGAGTTTGTTTAGGGTTGGTAGGTGGACCGGCTATATGGGGTGATGGTGTTAATACACCCATGGATCTCTGTATGGGTGCGGAAGGTGCAGGTCGTTTTAAAGAAAATGTGGGAGGTATGATGTATTGAGGCAAGGTGGAGGGGTGAGGTCCCAATATAGAAGGTAGGTGTGATGGTGAGGGTTTTAGTTGTGACAGAGGCATAGATTGAACTTGAGGAGATTGGGTTTGTCTCCTAGGTGGATGGATGGATTTATTTTTGGATAAATCTAACCGTTTAGGTGGGTTTGTTAGGCTGGGTATTGGTGAAGTTCCAAGCATAGGGGAAGGTTTGGTTAGGTTAATAGAGGTGGATGAGGTATTCGGTAGAGATGAGGGGGGTGAAGATGAGGACATAGGCATTTTGAGCTTTTGTAAACACCTTGGGTATATGGTAGAGGTGTCTGGATCGGTCATCTGCATTTGAGTAGAGCATGGTGTACTCAAACGCTCCCATAGGACTTGTCTATCTTCTGAGGGATGACAATATTCACATGTGAATAGGAACTTTGATATGGAAGAGAGGTGGGTTGTGATTCCGGTCCACTGTGGGTGTGATACAGGGGGTAAATGAGGCACTG
The DNA here is from genome assembly GCA_019776745.2 of Taxus chinensis. Taxonomy (NCBI): domain Eukaryota; kingdom Viridiplantae; phylum Streptophyta; class Pinopsida; order Cupressales; family Taxaceae; genus Taxus; species Taxus chinensis. The sequence goes on from CM034156.1 coordinate 406,820,841, forward strand.
TATCAATGGGTGTTAAGAGGTCAACCGGTCACTGAAAAGATTTAGGCGATGAAGAACTAATAGGTAGGAGGGAATGTTTGAGGGGATCCGTCATGATTAAAGAATTTGGTGATGTCGGTTCGAGAGGTTTCTCTTCTAAGGATGACAGAAACAGTGGCGAGCCTTCTTCTTTTATAGCAAGAGTGACGGAAGGAGATGTTTGGGAAATAGATAAGTTAGATAACATCTACTCACAATCTTGCAGGGATGTGGTGTAAGAAGACTCATTCGTGAGAAGAGAACTCTGGGCGGTTAATTCCTTTATGGGTAAAGGAATGGAAAGATTATCATTTTGTCTTGATGATGGTGAAGGGGGTGTGGCTCCTTGCGTTAGTGAAGAGGCTTGATTCAGAATTTCCTCGATAGAAGCTTTTGGTTGGGAGTCGAAAACTGCATGGATTTCATGAACACTCTCCTCGGCTAAGATATCTTGGTTTATGTTACTATTAGATGAGTGGTTTGGGAATGGTTTGTTGAAGATTTTCAAATTTCGGTTAGTAGGGGCATTAGGATTATCGAGGGTTATATCCCCTGCATCAACCATTTCCTGCACTATGTTTTTCAACATCTTGCAGTTTTTGTGACTGTGTCCCTTCACGCGGTGGAAGTTACAGAAGTCATTTTCTTTGTACCAAGAAGGTATAGCGCGGGTGGAATCAAACCCGGAGTGAGGTTTAATAGGAGGCAAGGTGATAGCTCCTGCTTTGAGCAATTTGTCCAAAATCATACCATAAGTTTCTCCCAAGGGAGTGTAATTGATGGGCTCGGCTTTATACTTATAGGTGGTTTTTGGCGGGGTACTAGACGGTGCTTGGGATTTGACCATTACCACGTGTACAGCTCCTTTTGATTTCGAAGTAGTCGATGCATGAGAATTGGTGGTGTTGGGTTTGTTGGTGGAGTCTTGGGTTCGGAAATTAGGGTTTTTGTTGTGCAACCCGCAATTTCTCTTCCTCTAAGGCTCGAATCTCTAGTTTCTGAGCCATAGTAAAGGCCTCATCAAAGGTGCGGAAAGTTTGAATTTGGAGGGTGGGAGAAATGTGCTTAGCGCAGGCCCGCGTAAAGAGTTTGATGAGTTCAGCCTGAGGTAAGGCATAAGTGAGTTGGTTGATGAGGCCCCGCCATCGTCCAACAAAATCTACGATAGATTCGTCTTCAAATTGTCGGATGGCATAGAGGTCGGTGATGGATACTTTCTTGGCAATATTAATGGAGAAATGATCCAAGAAAGATTGGGCTAATTGATTAAAAGAGAAGATTGAGTGCTGGGTTAAAGCATTGTACCACTCCAAGGCGGGTCTTGATAAGGACATGGGAAAGGTGTGGAGTAGTAAGGCATCGTCATGAGCAATCAGATAGTAGGCATGTCTAAATGATCACAAGTGTTGTTGAGGATCCTCCTTACTATTAAAACGAGTAAATTTTGGTAATTCCCATTGAGAAGGATATGAATGAAGGGGGACAGAAGGATGAATAGGCTCCCAAAAAACTTGCTCATATGTCAGGGTGCTACGACTTCTTGAAATAGAAGCCTCCAGATTTTGCATCTTGTCCATCATTTGTTTGATTAAATCAGTGGTTGGGTAAGATGATGGTGCGGCTGTTATAAACAGAGGCAGATTGGGCCAAGATCCACTACTAGATAATGGTGTGGTTAAATGTTGATAAGGTATTGATGACGAATGTGTTGAGGTGACTGAATAGGGATGTCCTATATAAGATGTTGAAGCCACCAGATAAGTGTGTGGAAATGAAAAGGTGGGCGGAGCTTGAGAAGGAAAGCTCATGTGGATAGGTGGCAGAGAGCAAGTTATGAAAGGGAAATTCTGTGAGAGAGACGAGATAGGAGCAGTTAGCAGTAATGATATGTGGGGCCCCAAATTAACCAAAGGAAAGCCAATCTGTGTCGTATGAACCCCCAAAGCCACTGAGTTGGGAGACGGGGCTAAGGATGAAGAAGGTAAGGTGGAGTTATTAGGTGGGGAAGGAGCTAAGTGAGCAGCTATACTAATAGGCATACCAATGAGAAGTTGACCATCAGGCGTACGGTCAGGGGTATGGGACAAATAGTACCATACGGTGCTAGGATTAGCATCCAAAAATTTGGCAAAGTTCTTATCTCCTACAGGGATCTTGGTAACATCGGATTCCCCATAGGATGTGACGGGGGTGATTCAGGAAAAGGCACGGAACATGCATGTGAAACCATGGCTGCGGCTGTTTCTGAGTGATAACAACCATGGACAAGAGTAAATAGCAAGGATTCAATCTATTAGGAATAGAAATAGCAACAAAATATTAGAATTGGTAGGTTGCTGGTTTGTTGGGAACTGTGAAAAATAGTAACCGATATCGGTCGAATAACCGATGTCGGTCAGACTGTAGCCGGCGTCGGTCAGTTAACCGATGTCGGTAGAATAGGACCGGTGTCAGTCACTGTGAAAGCAAAGAGAAGATGTAAGAAGCTACTGGTTTGGGATTAACAATGCTTAGTATACCCACAAAACTGTTCTGAAGTGATCACTGAAATAGTGTATTACAGAGAAACAGAACTAAAAACAAGCAAGATGCACAAGCAAATCAAGAGACTAACCCTAGGATTAGTTTTAATTTTTGTGGGCTTATTCCTTAGACACAAGATGATGTCAATCCTAAACAAAAGACCTAAGGGAAATGTCAAGTTTGTTTTGGCTTATAAGGTTACCTCAATCGGGCGGAGGAATACCGCAGAAAAGGGGGGGATGTTTGAGCTGTTGTGTTGATTATGATGTGATTTGGTATGTGTTGTGCAGTGAAAGTAAGATTAATTTCTCGTCAATACCGTGGATATCACCCCCACGTGTACAACCTGTTACTTAATCTACGTTCACTAGAATTAAAAAACAGCAAGCAAACATGTGATGCACGTGTTTTAAACCCAAATTGAAAATGATATAGGATGAAGTAAAGGAGATGACTTTCACTAAAGCAAAGATGAGGAAGAAAGACAAATTCTTTTACCAAAATAACAAAGTATCTTGTGAATATTTAGAAGAAGAAAAATTGCAAGTGTGCTCCCTATATGAAAGCAAGCAAGAAAGAATGAAAACCGAGAAGGGTCCCACCGGGCGTGCCAAAATGTTTCGCATAGAATGTTTCCATTCTTAGAATAGAGTTTATTCTATCCTTTCATTCCCTTGAGAAATAGATAAAGGTTAGGGCTATAAGGAATACCTGTTGGGTGTTGGGAGGGTGCGCACGTACCGTAGAGAGAGATCAGATCGATTGCGAAGAACTCCTTTTTGTCTAGGAAGGACTACCTGTGAATAAGAATGCAAGACCACCAGATTATAGTTAGACAATAAATGAGGGAACTGCCTTGGGCCCAGGAAATATTAGACTTCCTTTCGAAGGTGGTCAGTTCCCCTTTTAATACGAATTAACACAAATGCTAACAAAGAAATTATTGTGAAATCACAATTTAGTTACCTCGTTAAAAGGCAATTGAGGAAAGGCTGGTTTTGGTTTGAGTCACAGTGACCGATGTCGGTCAATGTATAACCGGTACCGGTTGCTGATAACTGATATCAGTAGGGGCAGTGATTTAGGGGCTTTCAATGAAGGTTGGCTGTAAGGTGGTTATGGTGTTTATAAGGTTGGTAAATGATTAGGGGTAGGTAATAGGGTGATGGAGAAGACTCAGAGAGTGTGGGAGCTGTTCTTGGGGCAATGTAAGGGTAGAGGAATGAAAGTTAGATGTAGGTTGCTATCGACTAATAGATCTAGGAGTGAGCTTATAATTACTATGAATCAAAAGTTCAAGAAATGGTATTTAAAAATGTATAAGACACCACTTACTAGTTCCTGATGAAGATACAAGTTCAAGGACTGTGATGATGAAGGAAAGGCTCAGGTGGGATGATTCGACAATCAAAAGTGAGCTATCTTCTCTCCTAATGCTTGGATGAGTGTCACTGTGCTCTAGTTACTCAGTTACAGTCTTGGGCTCGATGTCCTCTACAAACTCTTCTCTTTCCTTCACTTGTCTCTGCTCTGCCAAGTGAATTCTGGATCTTTCAAATGAATTTTGATCCTTTGTTTTTGGTTGGGGGAGGTCATTTACAGGGAACCGATGGCGGTTACGTAACCGACAGCGGTCGAGTAGGAACCGATGTCGGTTAAGTCAAAGTGGGCTATTTTTAGTAAAATAGCCAACTTTCCCTCCTTTTCTCCCAAGGGATTAGTTGTGGGCTTGGTCAAGTCATTATTAGGTTGGTTTTGGTGCGGGTGAGGAGTAATTAGTCATGGGTGTGGATGTAGACCAAGTTATAGGTCTTAATTAGGTTAGTTTAGGGTTAGGGCTAGGTCATGATGAGGTGGCGAAATGAGGTGGCAGGTTTGGAGATGTGGATTTATTAATTATAAGGTAATTAATAAATAATTGTGTAAGGTTTAGGTGGTGAGGTTAGGTTGCGAAATGAGATGCGGGGCACAGGGTGTCGTAAGACACAAATTTAGTGTCTACACACTTATCATGAATTATATCAGATTGTCAGGTTGTAGGGATAGTCTTTGAGCCACCCTACATTGGTTCTGAGATAGGTGTATGAGTGGATCATTCCCTATGTGAGGGGAGTTCTATTATGGGACATAGGGGTAATCAGGGCCACTAGATGAATGGCGATGTTAGTTCTCAAAGAGCCACATCATCTAGTGGCTTCCTTGACCACAACAGACATGGTGACCACTCCATACAGGGACATGGTAGGATTGTGGGGATAGGATGGGACCACAATGGTGGCATGTACCACTACTAGCCAGTTAGTTGACAAGATGAAGGACGTTGAGACTCACTCATTTTATCGATTTCCTCAGCAATTCGGTCTTCCATATATTGATATGCTTCACCTACTGGCACCCATCTATAGGAGTGTCAAGACAGACTGAAAGGGCCCTTGTAGAGATATGGGTGTAGACACCTATAATTACGCCTGAGTAATTTAAATACTTAAATTGTGATAATTATCTTCTTTCCCACAAATTGACGACATATTGTCAATAACGCCCATCTTCTCTTCCATTTTCGTTAATTGATTACATTATGCTAATTAATTAAGTCACATATCCAACACATACCCTAATTAACAACCCTTCATTAATCAACACCTTATATCTAGTCTAATTAATTATTATTGATTAATTAGCCTCTCTTCTCATTAAATAAATAAATCACTATTTAATTAGTTTAATTCCCTCCTAATGGTCCAAATCACACTAATATCCATCTAAAAGCTTATAAAAGCTTGCACATGTATTAATTAATCATCTTGATTAATTAATACACCCCCTTTATCCACGTGAGCCACTAAAGGACAAACTAAACCCTCCTAAAGTTAACTCAAACCCATCTAAACCCCCCTTATCCATAACTAACTCTACATCTCCATTAGTCCCACATTCATAAGGATGTGTTGAATCCTTTATCCTTTGGGCTATATAAACAACCCTCCCTCTACTTCTACACCTACACCTAAATCTATCAAGAGACAAAAGAAAGCACATAGTTTCATACTAATAGCCTTTTGTCATTCTTGAGATATCCATCCTCCATTCTTGAAGAGCTAAGCCTCACACCCAAGAATCCATTAAAGGATCAAAGCAAGAAAATATAATTTGATTACCATTGAACTACTTAGGTTCATTTTAATGTTAAAATTAGGCAATTAAGGAGAATAGAGTTCATTAATTTACATTATGTTCTGATCATTTCAAAGTTATTAATGTTAAGGGTAGGACTTGCTCATTTCTTCATCATGATGGTGCACATTTCTCATTTCTAGCTAGGTTAGGAAGCTATTTCTAGGTGGTAGTTTCTTGCTTTAAATTTAGCTAAATTTTAGAAATACTTGTACACATTTGGCATGCTCGGTGGGACACTTAGTCCCATGGCATTTTAGTTTAAGTTTCATTGTTTTGGATAAATTTTGATATGCACATGTAGTAATTAATGTCCATTTTCTTGGAATTTTTGCTCATTTGATATGTGTAACTTCATGTTCATTGCCATAATTTTAATGGGTTATCTCCATTCTTAAGATAACTTGTCAAAATTTGAGATATTGCGAGTTTTCTTATGTTTGCTGATGTATTTTGGTTGCAGGTCTAGTGTAGGTACGATTTTAGGGGCACAGACATGATTTTCATGGCATAGGCACAGTTTTCAGGGCACACACATCTCTATGGTGGTGCAGACCCTAGCACATACACCCTAACTAGCACATAGGCACACTAACCTGGGTGGAGATGTCATTTCGTACTATACCTTCACTACATTCTGAAACCTGTCAGATTGGCACACACACCCTAACCAGAGTGCACATGCTATTTTAGTGGCGTAGGCACATTTTTCTGGTAATGTGGTTGTTTTGTCTATTTTTCTCAAGGTAGTGCGTACACTTTTTTTGTGGTGCACACACCTCTTTGGTGGCACAAGTGCTTGATAAATTCAAAAATTCCATAGAGTGGTGCAGGCACTATTTTAGTGGTACACATACTGTTTTCATGGTGCACACACCTCTCGAGTGGTGTAGGTTCACTGTGAGCCAAAACAAACTTAAGTGGAACATACTCCCTAACCCACATGTAGGTGCTAAAAAATGGGCATAGGTGTCCCTTTCAATTTTTTGAAATTAAGGTGTTGACGTGCTAACATTCTTGTAGGTTTATCTAATCATATATTTGTCTTTGCATGCTATTTTTACATGTTTGTATTTGATTAGGTAATATTTTGCATTGTTTACTTATAGGAATAAGGATCACGTATGCTCTTCCCTAGATCCCTTGGGGTGATCTTGGGTTCTTAAGTATTTTTTGTTGTTTGAGATTGCTAGAAATATTTGAGTTGGAATTGGTTAATTCGGAATAGTTGCAATAAAAGTGTTTTCCCATTTGGTATCTTTTTGAATTTTTGAAGACAATCACCTATGCTCTTCTCTCACATCCTTAGATGATCTAGAGAATAAGAAATTATTCGTTATCTTTTAATGGAAAACTACTAAAAATTGTCATATAGGACCACAACACCATTGCTTTTCAAAGAACGGAGGAATCGATTTTTTTTTCAGAAAACTACTAATACTATTGTTATAAAGGTTGCCAAATGGTGTTTGGGAAAACCACATCTTATTAAAAAATTTAAAACGAACAACATATTTAAAACACTGTATTATAGGTTTCGAAAAAGGGTACGTCCCTCTCCACTCAACTAGAACATAACCCCTTTGGCATAACTCCTTAAGCTACGACAATGGGGGTGGTTCCAGGAATCTAAAAGTAGTCCATGCAAGAGGAAACCTTGTGGACGAAATGGGAAGTGCTCTGCACTATCTATATAACTAGTAAATACTTTGTGAGATAGAGTTACAAGTTTTCCCTACGCGACTCTTTTAAGTACACAATTGGATGCTTTCATTGCCCACTATGCTTGAAGGGGCCAAATTCGAGATACTCCCAAACTAGTCATTGTGACTTTTTGGGTAAATCATCCCACTCATGGGTAATATTTGTAGCACCTAGGACAAGAGAACCACCTAGGAAGAAATACTTTGGCTAGGAGCCCACTTTGACCATTCTAAAATAGTGTTGAGTTGTGAACCATATTTTCATTGAGAAACGTGTGACGCATTACTTTCACCTAGTTTTTACTTTCCTTAGGGCGAGGTGAAACTCTGCTGAAGTGAGGCCAACATTTTTCATCCTTTTATGATTTACTTCCTTCACATTCTTTGGACACTTTGTTGGTCAGAAGAAGGGTGACTACCTTTTTGTTACCAATCGACTGTTTCTGTCACTTTTATGTCTGTTTACGCCCATCCTTGTTTGAGGCTAGGTAAGTTAAACATCTAAAGTGTGTGGAGGTGTATTCACGTCATTAGTAGCCATTGTGATCTTAATACCCATTTCAAGATCGTCATTGTAGTTAGGCATGGTTCATCACCGCAGACTTCCTTAGAAGAGTTAGCTTGTTTGTATTGTATCACTACAATTTTGATATTTACATCTTGTTTCTTGTAAACTCGACATAAATATCTATATTGTAAGGTTACGCTGCATACATTTTTAACTATTCCTAGCTATACTTTGAGATTTCTAGTTTGGTTATATTATTATCTTGATTTCAATGAGTGCTAGGTGTTACCATTTGTGCATGTTATATCAATAACATCTTGATATCAATACTTCACTTTCTCGCAAAGTGGGTTAACATATCTTGGTGATATTGTTGTGTCATTCACAAATTTTAATTGGCACTTTTTAAGATATAGATCTTAATCAAGTTTGAGCTCACTCATCGTATATCTTGATCGGGAGGTTGCATTGACTTCTTGTTTTTACTTATGTTTTGTTCATTCCCTTGAACTTGACATAAGTGAAAACATCTTGTTAATCATTTGGCGACATGAAACTACTTCTTGAAACGTAGTCTAGGAGGTGCTTCATTTAAACAAGTTTTAATACCAAACGATTGTGTCTGTAGTGATTTATCACTCTATCACATTGGTATTCTCACATTGTTGACTTATTCATAGTCTTCACAAATACATCTTGCATCTCACTTAGGGGTAGTCACTAAGCTTTGAACACATTTACAGCTTACCCTAGTGAAACTATCACAAAAACATGGATCCTAAAACATGTTTAGGATTAAAGAAACAGACATACGAGGAACAACAAGCATAAGCTTAGGAAACCTCTAACAGAAAAGGGTCAAACCCCTTCATTGGACATGACCTAGGGCTACTGATTTCAACAGAAAAAGAAATAGAAGAAATGGTCAATCATAGTGGAAATGAATTAGAATCACCACACGTAGACTTTGATTTTGACCCCACTCTACTAGAAAAATTTCTTCTTAGAAACAAAGATAGACTGTTGGCATGATTCATAGAATTAGGGGCCAAATTTCCCACTGAGAATGAAACAATACAACCTATAAATGATGGTACTAAGGAAGAACATCCCCTTATCAATTTGGAAGATATTTTAATGCACAGACATGCTTCTAGTTATTACGTAGTGAATGATAATGTGGTAGGGCATAGAATACCCTTTAGCAAAGTGCCATGAAGAAACAAGATAGAACATGAGACAGGTAAAGAATCTCCACAATATGAGGAGGAGGAACCTTTCAAAGAAGAAGCCACAAACCAAGACACAATCCAACAACAAATCAGTAACCTAATCTAATAACTAGCTTTGCTTACTTCCCATGTACAGAAATATGCAAACAAGGACGTTCAAAAGTTGAGGCCTAAGGTTAAGATCAATGAAATCCATCAAGAAAACCAAGGAGAAGAAGACACATGGTATCATCATGTTTACATCACTGCTTCTCCTACTAAAGAACAATTTCTCACACAAGAAGTGTAGTTTATGAAAGTGACGCTCGCAAGCTTACAAGAGAGCAATATAGGGAGCATCGGGAAATATCAATACAAAGAATTATGCCCCTATCCTTTTGACAAGACAATGACCCTTCAACCCTTTCAAAAGAAATTTGATATGCCCAAGTTCGACAAATATAAAGGGAAAGGAGATCCACGGGATCATGTTAAATATTTTTACATGGCATGTCAAGAGGTGACTTATAGTGACAATTACCTCATCATACTTTTTCCCAAGAGTCTTGGAGGTCAATCCTTGGAGTGGTTTACACACTTACCATGAGGATCAATTTTCACCTAGCTAGAATTGGCAGAAAGATTCATGCGTCACTTCTCATCTAACATAGAGAGTGATGTCATAATGGAAGACTTATGTGGTGCCAAGAACACCCTAATGAGACTTTCACGAGCTTCCTCCAACAATGGAGAGGGATAACTAGTAGATTCCCTTGCGCTTTCCTTGAAAAGTAGTTGGTTAGTATTTTCGTTCCCAATCTGAACCTAAATATAGCTTTCTACCTCAAAATGCATTGTTTTCACACTTTTGAGGAGGTTATCGAGAAAGGGATTCAGATAGAAAATCCTCTCATTTCCAAAGGCACCCTCAAGACCCAATATAAAGACAACCAAAATGTCAAACCCACACAAAATTTGGAGATCTTTAACAAAAACAAAAATGTGGTGGGAGATGGAATCACGGATTCCAAACATATTCAAATGGTCCAAACTGGTCAACCTTTTAAACTGACCAAGGGCCTAATTCAACCACTACCAAAGAGAATAACGTTTACCTCCCTCAATGAAACTTTGTTAATTATAATAAAATAATTAGATGTGGCTCACATGATGACCTATCCTACAACACAACCATTTGACAACAATGCTCCAAAACCTTCATGGTACACGGAGCATGAATATTGCGAAATGCATCATGTCAAAAGACATAAGACAAATAAATTTATGTGGCTTTTGTCATTATATTCAGGACCTCATTGGGAATGGGGAGATATAGGTGGACAACCCTGGAAAAACACAAACACCTAATGAGAAAATGGGGATATATAAAGAACCATTCCCCAAGCATGATAAGTCAGAAAATTAAAAGCCGGATCGGGGAGAGTCATCCCAAACTTATAAAGCCATTAATTACTTGTACACCAAAAGAGATAACAATCATTATGATTCACTTATTAGATGGTATTCACTCTCCTACTGACTGTGTCAATACTATCTGGGTCAAGGGAAAGGACTACACTGCGGTAATAAGGCATACCCACCTCATGATTCCAGAACCTTCTCCATCGACCCCGCAAACCAGTAAATATAACTGTTTAGAACAAATTGAATAGACGTCTAATAAGATTTAAATCTTATATATTCTCAAGATATCTAATGTGCATAAAGACATTTTGTACCAAACTCTTTAGGGGTCAAGAGTTCCTTTAGAAGTTGATCCTATGCACCTTCAAGCGGTGGTGGAAAACATCGCACCAAGTGAACATCTTGCTTTCAACCATAGGTAGATCCCCACTGAGAATCCAACACATAATCTTCCCTTGTACATTGAGGTAGTCGTCACCTGAAGGAAAATAAAACGAGATCTTATGGATAACAGATCTAGGTTGAACATTTGCACACTCAAGTTTGTCAAATAGTTAGGGCATACGAAGGAAGATCTTGAGTCCCATATTATAACTATCACTGCATATGAAAATGTGGAAAGGGAATCAGAAAGTACCATCATGCTACCCAAGGAGGTGGGCCCCAGTTACCATCAGATAAAGTTTCATGTCTTAGACTTGCAACTTCCATATAACATGCTTCTAGGCTGACCGTGGATTCATGCCATGCAAGCCGTGCCATCAACATTTCATCAATGCATTAAGTTAAAGCATGAGGTACATACGGTTACAATACAAGGAAATTCCATGCCCTTTGCTCATTATAGAGCTCTCAATAGCTTTTCAAAAAATGGTACATATGCATGTACCTTCGTAGATATAGCTTTCCCTCTCCAGTCTGAGGCCATGGAATCCCAGGTGGATTCAGATTCTCTTAGTTCTTATGCTCATGGCGTGTCTACTTCAACATCTCCATTTGATTCATGGGAGATGAAAATCCTTGAATATGGCTGCAGGGAGTATAATGTACAACAAAAACTCTTGGTTTCAGACCTTTCACTGTCACCCAAGACTAGAGGTCGACCCAACTACTACTTTACAAGACCTAGAGAGGAACACACTATTGGGTCATTCCTACCTAGAGGCTTGTTAGCTGAGGAGAAATTTCTTGATCCACCTATGACTTGGGTCCTTGAGGATACTCATCCATCCTGTTATCGAACCCTGACATATGAAAAATCTAGTAAAATGATGTACTCTATGGGCTACAAAGGCCTAGGATGTGGGAGGAACAAACAAGGACAAAGAGAACCAGTCCCTCTTCTGCATTTCAAAATAGAAAGATACAGCATTGGGATTCACCCTTATGGAGCACACCCCAATGATCAAGATGTAACTTGTTCTGAGTGTGAGGATAGCTCTGACTATCTAAACAGTGATATAGATTACCATTATAGCCAATACGAGGATCTGGCTTCCACGAACCTTTTCATGAACAACGCTATCCTAACCATAACCCCCACAGAACCAACCCTTGACCTTGTATACCCTTCCCTTATTGAATGGGACCAAAAATGTCACATGCCACTAGATTTATTCGAGAATGACGAGGTTATCGCAGAGTTCATGGGCACAAGGGATACAATTCCCATTGGAGATCACAAGAAAGGTTTCTTTATCGACTTAGATACCTGTGCCTACTTTGGTGAGGAGGTTCAACTTCATGGTCATCAAAACTTAAAGAAAAGCAAGGGAAAAAGTTCTAAAGAAAAGCCTTAGCAAAAATTAAATTCTAAGTTGTACAGTGAAAACCTCTTTGAGGTATTGGTTGAAAAACAAATAAGAAAATCAAAGGATGAACAAAGTGACCATGCCAAGGATGAAAATCTTGTGGAGACATCCTTGGATGAAGATCTCAACCTACCTCCTGATCCTACGTGTATGGAGGACTTATCAAAATTTCTAGTCGAAGAAACCATTGATGTCAATATTGGTACAAAAGAAGATCCCAAGATAGTAAAATTGGGAGCATCACTCTCGGCTAGAGAACAAAAGATGTTCACTATGCTATTGTGGGATTTTATTGATGTGTTCGCATGGTCTTACAAAGACATGCCTGGCTTAGATCCAAATTTTGTCATGCACAACCTATTCATGCACGTAGATGCCAAGCTTATCAAACAAAAGCTTTAAAAGATACACCCAAGAGTGGCCCTGTTGGTTAAAAAAGAGTTGGAAAGATTGCTTGTTGTAGGATTCATCAGGCCAATTGATTATTCTGAATGGATATCAAACATTGTTCCTGTCTAGAAAAAACCTATCAGTATCTAAATCTACAATAAAGCTTGCCCTGAATATTATTTTCATGATTATTGACTCAACAGCGGGGTAGGAAATTCTATCACTCATGGATGGATTTTTAGGATATAATCAAATCAAGATTGCTGAAGAAGACCAACAAAAAATAGCTTTTACGACTCCTTGGGGCACCTTCTACTATTAGGTAATGCCATTTGGCCTTAAAAATGTAGGAGCTACCTATCAGTGGGCCAAGACAGTAATTTTTCATGATATGATTCATGATATCATGGAGGACTACGTAGATGATATCCTGGGAAATTCCAAAACAAGAGAGGATCACCTTGTCATTTTGCGGTATATCTTTCAGCACTTGTGTGAATACAAAGTCAAGCGGAATCCAAAGAAGTGTGGCTTTGGTGTGCTATCAGGGAAACTATTGGGTTTCATTGTGTCAAGATGAAGTATTGAGGTAGACCCTGCTAAAGTGTCTGCTATCACTGAAATGCCTCCACCTAAGAATATCAAGCAACTGCGCAGCTTACAGGGGAAAATTCAAGCGATTCACTGCTTCATCTCCCATCTTACAGATAAATGTCACTCATTCACCCACTTTCTTAAAAAGGACGTCACTTTCATCTGGGGACCTTAGCAATAACAAGCCTTTTCTTTGCTTAAACAATACTTGGATAATCCACATGTCCTCATGCCTCCCACTCCTAGGGAACCACTATTCCTCTATATTTACACTACACAATTTCCTATTGGTGTGTTGCTCACCCAATATGACCTTGTTCATTATGAAAAATTGGTGTACTACCTGAGTTGCACCCTCATCGCATATGATCTCAATTATCCTCAAATTGAAAAGGCTTTCTTAGCCGTTGCTTTTACCTTTCAAAAACTTTTCCATTACCTATTGAACACTAAGACCAAGATAATATCCAAGGTTGACCCACTCAAGTATTTATCATCCAAACCCTCCCTCATAGGTAGAATGGCTAATTGGATCATTCTACTTAGTGAGTTTGACATAGAATTTATCCATTAAAAATCGGTTAAAGGACAAGTACTTGTGGATCACCTAGTGGAAGCACCTTTGCAAAGCATGGAACCTTTGAATCCGGATCTGCCAGATGCTTCCTTGCTCTACATTGAAGAATCTATCATGTGGCAGATACATTTTGACGGATCCTTTACGTTTCATGGTTCCGGTGTAGGAGTGGTCCTTATTACTCCTTCCGATGATCCTATACCATAGGCTTTTCTCCTGGGCTTCCCTTGCACAAACAACATTACAGAATATGAGGCACTCATTACAAGGATGAAACTAGCCATCAAGTGGAATGTTCATCATGTTAAGGTTGTTAGTGATTCAGAGTTAATCATCAAATAGGTTAATGATGAATATAAGGTTAAGAATGACAAGCTCATACCTTAAAAAAAGTTAGTGGAAACTCTAAAGGAATACTTCGTGCGCATTACCTTTGAGAAAATCCCAAGAGTGAAGAACAGATAGGAAGATGCCATGGCAATGGCGGGGTCTATGCTTCGTATTCCACCAAGGAATAATGACATGTCGTTCTTTGCTGAAAATATACGCCATCCCACCTATGACATGCTAAAGTCTTTCCTGGATTTTGAGGTTGTTGGTCCCCATTCCTTGTGATACAAACCCATTTTTACCTAACTTAAGGAAAACACATTCCCACCCGATATCTCCCATTCTAAAAATCAAATCCTAATTCACCATATAGCATGTTACAACCTTTTAGGAGGTACACTTTATCATCATGGCTACGATGGAAATCTATTACGTTGTATGGATGTGACAGAGTTAATCCAAGCAATCAAAGAAGTGCACGAAGGGGTATGCGGAGTACATACAAATGGAATGGTCTTGGCTAAGAAATTGTTGAGAGTAGGCTACTATTGTCCTACCATGGAAACTGATTATTGCAATTATGTTAGAAAATGTGTACTTTGCCAAAAGTATAGATATTTCATTCATGATCCGTTGCAACCATTAAAACCTATCAGTACCCCATGGCCATTCTCCAACTGGGAACTTGACTTAATAGGAAAAATTACTTCTACCTCATTTGATGTCATACACATATCATCACAGCTACAAAATACTTTACAAAATGGGTTGAGGCTGTCCCTTTAACCTATGTCACTAGAGCCCAAATTTCTAAATTTATCATGAATCACATCATTTACTAATATGGTATTCCCACAGCCATTGTTATAGATAATGGGAATCCATTTAAGAAAAAAAGTGTAAAATGTCTTTGCTAATGATTCCAACTCAAGTTAAATGGTCCATGCCATATTACCCTCAAGGTAATGGACAAGCTGAGGCAAAAAACAATAATTTGGTAAGGATAATGGAGAAAATGGTCAGCAAAACAGATTGTAATTGACACCTACAAATCCATCTAGCCCTTTAGGATTACCAAACATCCATTCGCACTCCTATGGGTGTGACACCATATTCCCTAGTATTCAGGATAGAATCTATCATCCCTTTAGAGATAAAACTTCCATCTCTGAGAATTTCTCTTTAGGACTATCTAGATAAGGATGAAGATTATCGAGTGGCAAGACTAGCTAAGTTAGAACTCCTGGATGAGAGGTTCATTCATGCACTTAATCACCTAAAAGTGTATCAACATAGATTCTCCAGAAACTACAACAAGAGAATCATCCCTCATCAATTTGAGGTTGGTGATTTATTCATGAAAGAGAACTAGTTCAACACTAGAGCAGAGTGAGAAAAGAAAGGGAAGTTCGAACCACATTGGTTAGGACCCTATGTTATAGTCACCAAGTATGACACAGGGGCATACAAACTAGCTCACCCCAATGGTGATGAGCTCTAGGACCCCATGAAAACCATGCATCTTAAGCGGTTCTATGCTTAAACATGGTGCAGGGAAATTAAAAATTTAAAAAAATTTAAAAAAATCAAAAAAAGAAGAAAAAGAGAAAACAGATCGTCCACTAGTGAAAACTACACAATTGTGGCACTTTGGACAAGTCCATGGGTTAAAACTAGTTTCTGGAAAAGAATCCTATTTTAGGAGGGTAGTTTTCTTTGGCCTAGACCTGTTTCTACCTTCAAGATTCCCTGTGCACCCCATCCTATCAAGCCTTGATCCGGCTTTCCCTACTTTTATTCATCTATGAGGGGCATGGTCTTTTGCTATTTCCCATCTTACGCTAGGGGCAACTCAAAGAATTCACCTTCTTATTCATAAATGCGTGGCTTCTACCCTTGTATAATCCTCATCTAATGCTAGGGGCATCCACGTTTTCTTGGTTACCTGCACATAGCTCTGGAAAACCATTAGAAAAAACCCTGAACAATAGAAAATTGTTTCACAAAAATCAACAACAATATAAAATTGTTTCACAAAAAAACAAAACAATTAGAAAATTATTTCACAAAAACATACAATAGAAAATTGTTTCATAAAAACCTAAACAATAGAAAATTGGTGCATAAAAACATATCTTACAAAAAACATTTACTTACATTGTCTTGTTCTTTGCTTTGCTTGCTACTTGTATAGTTATTTTGTGTTTCTACTTTTTGGGTTGATTATTGCTTGGGTGTACTTTGTTAGGATTCATCTTTTCTTGTTTAGATTAGATTTATTCTTGCTTGTGAATCTTGTGGTATGTGTTTTCATGCTAGTGAATCTTGGCAAATCATGATGTAATGTGTTAATTCATTATGTTCTTTCTTAAGCATTTGGTTGTTTTGTTTGTTACATGTTAATAAAGCATGGTGAATCATGGTGTATTGCATTAATTCCTGGTGTTCTTTGTTAGCATTTGGTTGTGTTTATTAAATGTGCTCAGTTTTGCTATCATTCACATCACATTACCATCATTATCATCACATCTAACATCATATATAAATAAAATGCTAAGTTTTACATCATGCATGTAGGCTAGGCTAATCATCACATATCGTATCATCAATGGGGGCAAGAGGGGTTGCACATGATCAAAAATATATCCCGCCCCCCACACCAATATCATCATATCATCCCATCCATATACATCTACACTAACATTTGAGAAGAGCATTTGATAACATCTAAGGATCTATCATCTAACATCCACAGCACATGTATACATCAAAACATCAAAATCAAATACATACAAAGTACAAAATTAGATAACGCATCCATAAGTGATGAATCAAAAAACATAGCACACAATGAGAATCAACATAGAGTAATTTCTGAAAAAGGGTATTTCACATCATAGAATATGCCCACTCGTGTCATAGCACATCCATAAGTGTTGAATAAAAAAATGCAGCATGCAATGAGAATCAACATAGATTAATTTCTGAAAAAGGTTATTTCACATCATAAAATATGCTCACTTGTGTCACAGTGCATCCATAAGTGCTGAATCAAAAAATGCAACATGCAATGAGAATCAACATAGAGTAATTTTTGAAAAGGTTATTTCACATCATAAAATTATCCCACTCATATCACATGCATCAGGACACAAAAACAATAAAGTACATCATCTCATAACCATGTGTATCTGAGCCAAATCAAGGTAATCCTCATATATATACACATGTGTCATTATACATCTATATCAAAAATGGATGCAAATCAGTGCTCTATATAAAAAAAATGCCTTCAGCTGAGGTGTACAAAGATGTTGCAAATGTCTATACAAATATACACTGTCCAGATCGGTGCTCAATATAATACATCATTGATAAACAATGCCATCAGAAAAGGGCATGTATCAAATAGAATCAAGACTTCATCATGAGGCATCATCAAAATACATGTGTGCAAGGTTATACATTAATAATCGGCCTTCATAAGAGGCATAGATATAAAGAATCTATACAACAAAAAAGTGTGGATCTCAACCGCAGATCTCACCAATGCCGGGGCTCCCAGATTTTTCATCTGGTCGATGGAACACTTGAGGCTGGGATGGTGCAGGTCTGACCAAAAACTCTGGTAGGGGATGTCTCACTGATCTAGTCAAATGGCTTGATCTTCGTGATCGAGATCCTGATGCACTCGACCCTGACAGTTGTGGCAATGCTACTCGCTGCTCTAGAGGAACCACTCTATAATAAGAAGTCTTGTAAAATAGGGCCTCACCACCAAGCCTAGTGGTGTCACGTATCAGGTCGGCATCTCTGGAGGCAAGTGCTACCTAAAGGGCAGTATCTCACTCGCTTATCACTAGGCCCAAGTATTCCTCTACATGTCTAGAGGTAGCAACCTCTCTCTCTCTCTTTAGTCATAGTCTACAACTCGGTGTGGGCCTTGTCCCTCTGTGCTAGTAGTGCCTGTGATCGTGCATATACATGGTCTCTCTATGTAACAACCATCTGCACCTGTGACTGGGACTGATGAAGAAGGCTCAATATCTGAGCCCCCTGTGCCACCGTCTCCTAGATTTGGCTCTGTCATGCTACTCTATCATCTCTTGGGCCAGCTTGAGCTTGAGCCTGATCCCACTCTGAAAGTAAGGTCATAATGTGAGCTCGGGCCTCATCATGCTCTGCTACGGCAGTCACACACCAGCCTCAAGCCTCATCTCTCTCTGCTCTAGTCGCATCTCTCTCATCTATGGCCTACTGTAACTACACATGTACTATGGCTATATGTGCCACTAGCTGGGAGGCTATGTGTACCTCAAGGACTGGTCCCTGAGGTGCTCTAAACAACTGTCCCTACTCGAAGACCCTACCTCTGGGTGGCTACACTACTACCTGTACTAGGCCTTGCAGCCTCAATCCCTGTGCCTATGAGGCACCATGCTCATCATGTGGGATGCCATCAAAGGGATCCTTTGGTTCTAGCCCCTTTGCCACTACCCTCACCCTATGCTCTACACCATGCCATATCTTTATAGGTGGGTGAATGCTTGTTTCCTAGGCCTCCTCTGGAATGGTGAGACACTGGGGTAACACGATTGCATACAATGTTGTATAGTCAGTTGTGGTCCCTGGATCCCTCACCTGTCAAATTGGGTCCCATACCTATGGGACCACTTGTGTGAAACTTGCTCTAGCTCGGGCCACTAGTATACGAGGCCCCATGGTCTACCTCTTTGAATCCTTATGTGCATGCCAGATATCTAGCTAGGGGACCCCCTGTACCCTGCCAAGTTCCCACTAGCACCTGTCTACTTGGTATAACTCCATGATGTAACTGCAGCTGCTAATGAGAAAGTGCTCCACCAGGCACACGCTGAGCTCTGTGGCATCCTCTTGCCACCAGAAATGCCTGTATGGCCACCAGATGACATCTATCTCTACCAACTCATCAAAATCTCACCTATATTTGAATAGGCTACCAAGATGGCCATGTACATGCCCACCAGTTGCTACCCATGCCGTATACAATGGCTCCTCAAGATCTCAGACACGGAAAAGGCCCACATGGCATCTGATCATAATATGATCCCATGACCATATCTGTAATAATGAGGCTATACCCACGGTCTTCTAATCATGGTATGTAATCAAGTGTAAATCCTAGTATAGGTGGGCCAGTATGCACTGCCCCCAGTAATATCTCTCAACACTGTAGATGCCATGAACCAATGATAGTAATCCTCTCGGGAATGATTTCAATGTCTTATCAATGAGTAGGAACCCACTAATAAGAGACATGATGTAGAGAGGCCCCCAATGCAATGTGGGGTCAGAGATGCACTTGTGCAATGTTATAGTCATCCCGTCATGAGGTATATCATCAACACCAAACAGGGCACTGCAAGCTACTCTAATTATCCCTACATCAGAGTTGTACTTGATCAAGGTGCCCATCATCAACATGTAAATAATCTACCATACATCCTTAATACTCACAGTCATCTCTCCTGTAGGCAGTCTGAAACACTGACTCTCGCTATTCCATTACTCAGCTATTGTAGTCAATAGGCCGTGATCCAATACGATAGAAGGCATCCGAGACACGGGGCCCAACCTCACTACCTCAAGAATTATCATCATGGCTCATCGGTCACATCGGCACATACTAACCTCTAGCTCTACAATCCGGGTATGTCACTCCTATTTCTGTAAAACTGGTAGTCATCTCTGTAAAATAACATGCCACTAATAAGTTTCTAGCATTTATTCTAATAATCTATCTCCTCTTTTAGGGTTAACCAAAAAATCCAAAAAATTCTTCTAAGTGTCATGTTTTTGACACTTTCCTATCTTTTTTCCACTTGTCTAGGGCACCTGCACACCCTTTTCGGCTTGTGCACCACATTTTTGGTGCCTACGCTTGAACATGTATGTCTTCTAGCACTTACACCCTCTTTCGGGCACCTGCGTGCCCTTTTTGGCATGTGCGCCCCACATTGGGTGTTTACGCTTGCACGCGTATGCTCCTGTGTATGCACCCACCCTCTTCATGCCTATACTATGCTTTTCACATATACACCCCATTTCCCATGTGTGCGCATGTGTGCACATGTGCTTGTGTGTGCGCATGCGTGTGAGTGTGTGCTACCTATGCATGTGCGTGTGCACATGTGTCCCCAAAAGACCCCTATGCCCCCAAAAAGGCACCTGTGCACCCTATCTGACATCTTTGCCTATGTGCAAGCATGCTAACGTGACTTCCCAGGGCTAAATGTTCAAATTTAATGCATTAATGAAAAAATTAATGAGCAAGGTTCTGATACTCACAAAGGGGTCGTCGTCTGTATGCTGCTCGTACCCCCAGACTACATCTACACACATCAATTGGTCTCCTGTGATCACCATAGTGTCATATCCTCATGGTAAATTTTCTAAAATACTCAGTTAAAATGAATTGGTCACGATGTTTTTACCCCGCCCTGATGGGGTATATTAACCCGTTTTTCACCGTCAGGAGGGCCGGGAGGCCTGTTTCGATCGTTGTTTTCTCCTTTGTTCACTGTGAAATAATTATTTTTATTAAATAATTATTTTCCACTATATTGGGGCATTTTTTCTATTCGATACCCCTTTCTTCTCCCTCAGACAATTTAATTTCTCCCTAGTGATTTCTATTCTTCTCCACACTCTCGTAAATAATTATTTGTCAAATAATATTTTTTAAAAATTTTTCCACTAAAAAAGGACATTATTTGTTGTTTGTTTCTTTGTTCTTCCACCTAGTGCACTTTCTGTTGCCCCTAGGTGCTTTTATTTCTTATTCTACTTTCTTCTACTATTCACCATGGTTTGGAAAGCAAAAACAATAAAAACAATATATATATATCAAAAATCCTAAAAAGTAAAAAACCCTACAAAAATGGTAACTCGCTTATTACGCCTAAAACATGTGTCTTGCACATGTTATTTTCTCCATATCCTATTGGTTTCTCTCACATCTTCCCTGATTAATATGACTTGTGGATCACTTGATTCACAACCATTTACAAATCTATCTACTTGCTTCGTCTGTACTCTGGGGAACTTTTGTTGCCTGGTGTTGTTTCGTTGCACAAATGCTTTTCATGGATGCCATGTCCACTGTCATTTCCCCTTGTATGTATCCTTTCTTGGGGCATCATTTTTAACCCTTGTCATCAATCACAAACTTCTGAATCTCTTCAACACTTATAACAAAACATTTGTACAACTGTCTTGACCATTGTTGGGTTGGATATGTGCGTTTGTACTTGGTTTTCCTGTTATATGAGATTGTTTCCTTCTTGTATTGCATTGCATTATTGTATGTTGCATGGAGTTGGTATTTTTAGCAATGTAAAATTATTCAAAGTATGGGTTTTCATGTCATTCTACCATTTTTGTATGCTTGTATTTTTCATAAGGACCGATGATGTAGTTCCTATGGCAATATGATGACATCCAAATTGTTCCGATCAACGACAGCTAGAGACTAAGCTCTTCCCTCCCCTCTTCCATGTTTCTTTTACACCACTTCCCTTTCACCCCTAATATTCTCTCTCACCAAGGCATCCTACCTCTTCCCCATTCTTCTTCCTATCTCTCACCTTTTTCGATCGTCGATCAACTTCTTTCATCCCCCCATTGACACTCGAGGGGGCATCTCTCCCTCCTGCTAATTTTTCTTCTATCCCTTTGAAATTTTCTTCCATCTACTATCTTTGAAGTGGAGTCACTTATGCTAGCCCAAAGAGGGGAAAATGTAGACACCTATAATTACACCCAAGCAATTTAAATACTTAAATTGCACTAATTATCTCCTTTCCCAAAAATTGACTATATATTGTTAATAATGCCCATCTTCTCTTCCAGTTTCGTTAATTGATTACATTACGCTAATTAATTAAGTCACCTATCCAGCACATACCCTAATTAAGAACCCTTCGTTAATCAAAACCTTCTATCTAGTCTAATTAGTTATTATTAATTAATTAGACTCTCTTCTCATTAAATCAAGAAATCACTATTTAATTGGTTTAATTCCCTCCTAATGGTTGAAATCACACTAATATCCATAAAAAATATTATAAAATCTTGCACATGTATTAATTAATCAACTTGATTAATCAATACACCCCCTTGATCCACATGAGCCACTAAAGAACAAACTAAACCCTCCTAAAGTTAACTCAACCCCATCTAAACCCCCCTTATCCATAACTAACTCTACAACTCCATTAGTCCCACATTCATGAGGATGTGTTGAATCATTTATCCTTTGGGCTATATAAACAACCCTCCCTCTACTTCTACACCTACACCTAAATCTCTCAAGAGACAAAAGAAAACACATAGTTTCATACTAATAGCCTTTTGTCATTCTTGAGATCTCCATCCTCCATTCTTAAAGAGATAAGCCTCACACCCAAGAATCCATTGAAGGATCTAAGCAAGAAAATATAATTTGATTTCCTTTGAACTACTTAGGTTCATTTTAATGTTAAAATTAGGAAATTAAGGAGAATAGAGTTCATTAATTTACATTATGTTTTGATCATTTCAAAGTTATTAATGTTAAGGGTAGGACTTGCTCATTTCTTCATCATGATGGTCACATTTCTCATTTCTAGCTAGGTTAGGAAGCTATTTCTAGGTGGTAGTTTCTTGCTTTAAATTTAGCTAAATTGTAGAAATACTTGCACACAATGGGTTAAATAGTGGTGATTCTAGGAGTGTTTATTGGAATTAGGAAAGTTTATCAAACCCCATGAGAAACTAATTCCAATCGTGAACCTTTACTCCAGATTGAGGTCGCACCTACCCATAGTAAGGAGGAGGATGAGCCCAAAGATGTGGACTCAAATTCTTAGGAGTAGGTTAGATATGAGACTAGAGAGGAGTTAAGTGAGGAGGAGATTGGTGATGGATCCAATGATGAGGAATTGGGTGGTGATACTAGTGAGGTAGCTCTCATGGAGGAGGAGGAGAGTGACCTTGAGTGGTTTAAAACCTAGGAGATGCCGAGAGCTGAGCGAGAGGAGGAGGATACAGAGAAAGAGACCTTTGATTCATAGGATCTAATTTCTCGAGACAATAGAGGAGATGATGGATTTGTCATGGGTCAGTGCCTAGCCTCAGGAGGAGAGGAGACATACCAAGTACTTGTAGCAATAGCTCCAACAACATCAGATGACCCCACATGGATGACAGGAGATCTGAGTATGTTTATAATCTTCTCATGAATTTGTTAGATGAAAATGTTAGTTGTTATTTCTCTTTTTTTGTTGAATTTTGTAGATTTCTCACTCACCACTTCTCTTTAATTGTAGTGACTACATAGGGATGGAGAGATTTTATCCATCAGGTTTGGATGGACACCTTGTTAATCCCTTTAGGGAATACATGATTCAAGTTAACCGAGGACACAGGTGTAACGTCCCCATTTTAGTACATTAGAACAAGTAATTTTTTTTATTTTTTATAAATGCTTTCTAGTTCTAAATACATAATTT
Source organism: Taxus chinensis (assembly GCA_019776745.2). Classification (NCBI taxonomy): domain Eukaryota; kingdom Viridiplantae; phylum Streptophyta; class Pinopsida; order Cupressales; family Taxaceae; genus Taxus; species Taxus chinensis. The sequence goes on from CM034156.1 coordinate 406,844,635, forward strand.
AGAACTCACAAATCAAAACAACCATTCTTATAACAGATAACCATATGCAGCTGTAATGACTTGGAGCTCCGATCTATTCATTCCATGACTCGGTAATCTACCGATCTATTCATGAGTATCAAACAGTTGGCGTTTTTATTTTAACACATCACTCTTGCGGTTCTCTTCCCTAATCTGGGATTCAGAATGCTCTGTCCAAGGAATCTATCTGAATAATTGTTACCATTATTCATCAGCATCTCGTCCCTTAGACTACGTGACATAGGACAATGCAATCAGTAGCTTGCGATATTTGGCCAAGGATTTGAAACATACTACTTATGTCTCGTATTCCTTGATGGCATACTCGTCATTCTTGATTACGTCCTTCACCCCATTCCTATGTTATTTAGAATGTCTTATACTAACTTCTGTCAGTCTCTCCTGCCCCAAGTTATTCACTCAGGAATGGATTAGTAATATGAAAATGTTACAGGGATGCTCCTGAGGACTAGGGATACGCTGACATACTGGGTCAACACTAGTTAACCCAGTGTGTCAAGATACCCCGAGTCTCCTAGGGCAGCCTTATAACATGACCACGTTCCTAATCAATCCTAGAGTAAAACTTGTTCGAGTTTAAGGTGTAAATATTAATTATCAATGTAAAGGGTGTCACCATAAGTCACCTGTATTTTTGTATCTTCGAGAAGATCCTAATCTTCTTGAAGGTACAACCCTGCAGTTGACTTGTGCCATCAACCTTCAAATCCGCCTCAAAAATATCTACTTATTTATAAGTGTTACATACGTTGAGTTAAAGTTATACTTTAAGATGCTCCTTTTAAGGTAGTCTTTTCCCAACCCCTGGGTTCCTCACCTTAGAATTACCTTTCTCAAGAAAACCCATTACGCAAAGAGAACTTATTAAGAATCGAGGTCTCATCAAGGAGTTCATTGAAAAACAGTAATCTAAATCAATGAAACTTGGCAATAACCCTTAAGCTTCACATAAGATTGCTAACCAAACCCTTTTTGTTTTATATCAGATCTCATAGCTGAAATATATCTTACTTATTACTATTGAGATATAGTGATTAAAAATCCAATTAAACGTTGTCTTGACTTAGATCAAGACTAAGGAGTAATAATTTATTCAGCCCGCTTAGCTTCCTGTTGAGGTTTATTTTAACCTTAACTTCTTGAAAGACAGTGATCTAATTTCCAATTTAGCTTGAGATAGAACATAACAGATCTACTAAACATTCACAAGTATTCAGTCACATAATATTTTCAAAGCTTACTTAGAGAATCCCAAATGTCTCCAAGGTATATAATAATAACAATCCTCTTTAAAATCATTCGAACCGAATAAGTTCAATCCATCAAGATACGAATGCTAACACATAAGTAAAAAATACCTCATTTCATTCATTTCTAAGCTAATCAAATACATTTTATGCATTCAGCATATTGGATACAATACTCAACAGCAAAAGAACATCTTTCTTCAAGTAGTACATCTAGAGAATCAAATTGGAATTCATCATAAAACCAAATTAAACGATCTGAACATCATATCAGATCTGCATATCTTTACCACTTACGGAAACCATCTACAAAAATTTTCAACATGGGTCAGTTCGGTGAATCGAGCATGATAAGCACTAATTCTTAAAACAATTACAATCCACCAATTGTTCTCATTAAACAACCTGTTTAAATGAAATCATTTATTCAAATTCCAAACATAAATCAGGCTATTCATCTTATATGTTAGAGACTAAGAACAAATGAATACAACAAATCTAAAGACAACAAAACTCCTACAAAATTGTTTCTATCAATTTCTCAAGGTATTTAAAACATTCAACAAGCTCACTGTCTTAATTCTTTTATCATCATAACACATTTCAATGTTATTGACAAGTATACCTATTTAAACAACAACTCATATTTTATACCAGTCTCTCCATATAATACCTCAGTTTATTCTTGTTATGGCCTTACCATAGGGATCACAAAAGGATGCAAGAAGAAAGCACACAAGGTTTCCTGACTAGGAGAGAGAAAAATTTCTTGTTCATCTTATTATACATCAACATATAAATTACAGTCTAGAAGAAAGAAACAGAGTCAATTAGATTCCTGAATCAACAATGTTCTGGACTGTACCAACTCCTTGAATAATGCTAATACATTTAGGCATGCGACTAAATAGTCGAGATTACAAGAAGAACTATAGCATCATCAGAATTCCAAATATAAAAATCACCTGTAGCTTATTGAGCAATACAAGAGTTCATGCGACAAGAAATAATGAATAATCCAACTGCAATAGGCTCAACAAAACTTTCCATATTATTCAACAAACATGAAAAATATCCAACGCCATCGCCTATCATGGCACAACTAGTAACTCTTTACCCTAATCAAGCACAAGACTACATAACACAATAACAGAAGAGGTAACCATGTGCAAACACAGTGACATTCCCACTGAGTTGAAACACTCAACAACATACATCTAAATCTAATCCCTACTAAAATACAGCCAGGACTTAAATCAGAAGCCGAAATAAAGAAAGAATAACGACTACAAGGATTTCATAGAAGATGTCATCGTATCATTGATTTCATCAAAGTTTTATCCAAAATTGAGCTAATACTAATACAGCAGGGACTCATACAGAGTCGATTTTGTAAAGAAAACCCATCCCTTGATTCCTCAGAAATGAACTGAACATAAACACAATAATATTAAGAAGAGTCAATTTCAATATGCATGCACAGTGAAGACTTAAATCAGGAATCGAGCCAACATGCATCATATCAAGGACTTTATCAGGAGTCGTGATTAAATGGGAATACCGCAAGGACTCCGATAGTGTCAAATCCAACCAGTACTCACAACCAGGGTTTGATTGGAGTTGAATTCATATGACAACAATACAAGGACTCCCACAGAGTCAAAACCATTAAGCATTCACAACAAAAATTCTTCAGAAGTCAAAAACATACTATACATTACAAGGATTCCAACAAAATTCACAATAAAACTTCTTACCGAAGTCGAAACATTAATTACATTTCAAGGACTCAAAAGGAGTCGAACCCATATAGTATTCTCAATTAAACTTCTACAGAAGTCAAAAATACTATCTATTTAAGGATTCCAACAATATCAATAACATAAAGTATTCACGACTAAACTTCTACAGAAGCCAAAACATACTATCATTTCAAGGATTCCAACAGTATCAGTTTCAACAAGTGTAAACACCAAGGCTTCGACTGAAGCTGATATCAAACAAGAAAACATTTCATGGACTCCAAAAAAGTCTGTTTCATACATTATCCTTGCAAGCATTTCTTCAGAATCTACCAAAATGCAAAACACAAACATGATAATTCAACAACACGAAACCAAATGTACACCCAACAAGGAATCAACTTAATAATCGAGCCAGTATGAAAACACAACAAGATAATTCATACATTGCTACCATAAAAACCAGCTAAACCAAAAATCATCTGAACAGAGTTGTTCTAATGAAATCATTTGAAGGAAAGCAAGATTTTTAAAAGTTAGGGTGTAACATGCCTGGTAATGTTGCTTAAAAATACGAAAAAGACCTCTGAATGTGCTCAAGCCTTCTTCTCCTCTTCCACGATAGATTCAACAACAATAATTTATTACTATCATCTCTTATAAACTTTCTCAGACAGAGAAAAGAGCTAGATAATCTCATAGTTTCCATGCAACACATAGTAGACTAGTTCGAAGAACCAGTGATCAAACAGAGAGAAAAACAGAGCGAATGGAAAACCAAAATACCAACAAATTTTCCATTTGCATGCTTTCCCAAGCAATCCGCGCTCGGGAACTGAAGTTCATCAATGAGATTAACTCCAAAATTCCTGCCTAACCTCCATTGCCACCGACCGCCATAGTTGGCGATGGACAAAAGCAAACCAAAGACCATTTCTAGATTTGGTGTTTCTGCCACATCGGTCTTGATGGCTGTTTGAAATTTCTTCTAAATCCCCTGTCCCTTATGCTTATCCACTTCATTTAATGCCATAGAAACTACCGCCCATGGCTCACACCCATTCATAAGTCCCCCTTCATCCACTATCATTAGTTAGGTTAGAAATATAGGTTAGATCTTAAGGTGATACTTAGTCTAACTTCCTTAGTGCTAGGTTGCTAACCTTAGAAACATTTAGCTTATAGTTTAGGGCTAGGTTAGATTAGCACTAATCCAACCCATAGGTTATAGTTCAGGTTTAGGTTATTAACCTTAATAAATCCAGTCTAGGTCTAACAAATAGAATCATTTAGTATAAGAACCAACAGATATACATTCCTGAAATGGATTCAATCCAGCATTGATAATAAGCTAGCAGTATATATATACTAGAATTTATTACCTGGCTCAAGGTCTAGACCTTCCTGATATTACGATATTGGGAACTAATTCATTTAACAAGATCAGCCTGAGTTAACTCCTGAATTTCTCATTCAACACATTCAGACCTTACAACCTTCGTAAGGTCTATAATTTTTGTTCATCCAGAATAAACTTAAAACATCTCTTGGATCAATGCAACTGATCCAAGGTTGAGTCATAAAGATGGGTAAATCCACAATTCACCCCAAAATCATATTAAACTTAGGTGCTAAAAATGAAAGAAATAAAAGATTCCAAGCATATCCTGACTCAGTCAAAGATCTTCAAGAGCAAAGAAGATACAATCCATATCAAGCATGACTTCACAATCAAAGGAACACATCCTTTTATAGAAGAAATCATATATCAACACTTGAATGCTCAGGAGGAAGTAACAATAGTTCAGGGTGTTACATTCTTCCCTCCTAAAAGATTCATCGTCCCGATGATTACTTATTTGATTTACCTTCAGGTCAACCAATTTATTAGTTCACTATACAATAAGACTATTTCCAGCTTGAATAGTTCTAGAAATCAATGTCACGATACATTTTATTTAGCCTGAATAATGTTTGCCTCAATCTGGCTTTCATATAGACATGAAAAAGATAAGTTCATAAAAAAATTTTGTTTTTTCAATAGATTTCATTCTGTTGAAAAAGAAAAGGAAAAGCAATTTTCATCTCTTCTAGATTTTCCCAAGTTGCACTTTCTTCATTAAACTGGTCCCACTAGACCTTACATTGTTGTATTTCACGATTTCTCAAATGCAATTGGTGAGTTTCCAGTACTCGTGTGGGTTTAACCAAGATTATTCCTAGGTCTTGGACCTGCAAGGAATTCCAATTTAAAACATGTGACAAATTTGAAACATATTTCTTAAGCAAAGAAATATGGAAAACATCATGCATGCGAGACAAAACAAGTGGTAATGCTAATCGGTAAGCTACAAGATTGATTATCTCAACAATTTTGAAAGGTCCCACATAACGAGGTGACAACTTGGTAGCCTTTCCAAAAGTTATAGAACTCTTTCTGGGTTTAACATGAAGAAAAACCTTCTCACCAAGCTCAAACCTTCAATCAACCCGCTTAAGGTCAGCATAGCTCTTCTGCCTATCTGCTGCTTCCTTTAATCGTTCACGAATCAACTTTACTTGTTGTTCCATTTCAGTGAGGATCTCTTGTCCAATTACCACTCTATCCTCTATACTATCCCAACTAACAGGGGTTCTGCACTTCCTTCCATAAAGTGCTTCAAAAGGTGCCATTTTAAGAGATGAGTGATAAGTGTTGTTGTATGTGAATTCAACTAGTGGAAGATACTCTTCCCATTTATACTATTGATCCATGCAATACATTCGCAACATATCTTCCAACACTTGATTTACTCTCTCTGTTTGTCCATCCGTTTCCAGATGATATGCAAAACTGAAGTTTACTTTCGTTCCAAGAGCTGTATTAAGTGTTTGCCAAAATCTTGACGTCATTCTAGGATCCCTGTCAGATATAATTAATTCTGGTACACCATGTAACCTGAAAATTTCATGCATAAATCTTTTGGCCAACACTGGTGAATCATTCTTTAGATTTCCAGCGATGAAATGAGCTACCTTAGTTAGTTTATCTACAACTACTAGGATAACATCATGTTTATTCCTAGACATAGGTAACCCTTGTAAAAATTCCATGCTTATTACTTGCCATTTTACTGCGGTATGCTGTGAGGATATAATAGTCTAGCAGGGTGCATGTGTTCTGCCTTAACCCGCTGACATTCTAGACAATGAGTCACAAAATCAATAACATCCTTTTTCATACCTTTCCAAAAGTATTGCTGTTTCATATCAGCAAGCATTTTTGTGATACCCGGGTGGCCAGAGAAAGGTGAATTATGAAATTCAACGAACAACTTCTTTCTCAAATCGTTCAGCATAGGTACATATACCCTATTTTCATAATGTAAGATTCCTTCATTATCAAAATGAAAACCTTTATACCTTTCATCATTAGGTTCTGCAGCAAGCACTGCTTTTACTTGCTGAAAGTATATATTAGATTCTGAGGCACTTTTTACCTCATCCTTAAACTAAGTTCTTAATGTTATAAGAGCAGAAATGTGCTTCCTATGACTTAGAGCATCTGCTACCCTATTCTCTTTCCCTTTGATGTAGCTAATATCAAAATCATATTGAGATAAAAATTTTAACCACCTTCTCTATCTGGGATTTAGATTAGGCTAAGTGAAAATATATTTCAGTCCTAAGTGATCAGTTTTCAACTCAAAAGGTTTCCCAAGTAAATAGTGTCTCCAGACTTGAAGCGCATGAACAATGGCAGCAAGCTCCAAATCATGAGGAGCATAATTCAGCTCATGTAACTTAAGTTTTCTACTTTCATATGCTATTACTTGATCATTTTGTAACAAAACACCTCCAAGGCCTTCCCCAGAAGCATCCGTTACAACTATAAAGATCCCATTAGGGTCGGGTACGACTAAAATAGGTGCGGAAGTCAACTGAATTTTCAGAATTTTGAAAGTAGTTTCACACTTATCATTCCAAATAAATTTCTTATCCTTCTTCTGCAATGAAGTTATCGGTGCAGCCACTTTAGAAAAATCCTTAACAAATTTTCTATAATAACCAGCAAGACCCATGAAGCTTCTTACTTCGTGCACATTCTTTGGTGCAGGCCACTCAGTTATTGCCACTATTTTTTAAGGATCTACAACAATTCCTTCTTTACTAATGACATGACCCAAATAATGAACTTCTGAATCAAAGAAAGAACATTTGGATAACTTACCATACAACTTTCTTTTTCTCAAAATTCCCAAAACTATCTTCAAATGCACATTGTGTTCTTCAACACTTTTAGAATCAATGAGAATATCGTCCAAGAATACAAGTACAAACTTGTCCAAATATTCTTGAAAGATATTATTCATTAAGTTCATAAAAGCTGTGGGTGCATTAGTTAATCCAAAGGGTAGAACCGTGAATTCATAATGTCCGTACCTTGTTTGAAAAGTTGTTTTATGAATATCTTTTTCTCTAATCCTTAACTGATGATAACCAGATCGAAGATCTATCTTAGAATAAACTGCTGCCCCATGCATCTGATCAAATAGATCATCAATCCTTGGAAGTGGGTATCTGTTCTTGATTGTTGCTTTGTTCAACATCCAATAATCAATACAAAGCCTAAGTGTTCCATCCTTCTTTTTCACAAATATTATTTGTGCTCCCCAAGGTGAAACACTTGGTCTAATCAAACCTTTAGACAAAAGTTCTTACAATTGAGCCTTAAGCTCGACTAACTCTGTAGTATTCATCTGATAAGGTGCTTTGGAGATAGGTTCCATTCCTGGTTTGATTTCGATGGTGAAGTCAAATTCCCTATTGGGTGGTAACCCTGGTAATTCCTCTGGAAAAACATCTTTGAAACTTTGTAGCAGAGGAAATCGTTTCATGGAATCACCATCTTCTTCTGAAAATTCAGATATCTTTACTGCATAAAGGGTGCATCCTTTGTTTTTAGCCTTTTTAAGCTGCATAGCTGACAATTTTCTAAATGAAATTTCCCGTTTCACCCCTTGAATCTCTGTTGTTTCCAGCCGATCATCTAAACATTTTATATTCTTTTCATAGCAGTCTACTTTTGCTTTATGGTCAGCTAACCAATTGACACCGATGACAATGTCATATGATCCCAAAGGTGTAACATAGAGGTCAACTTCCGTGGAAAAGTTAGGTAAGTCAAGGACTGCCCCAAAAAGACACATACTCACTGTATGAACAGAATTATTACCATACTGTACAGTCCAAGATTTATCCATTTTTCCAGCTTTTCTCTTAAGTTTAGAAGCAAGTTTACTAGAAATAAAACATTTAGTAGCTCCTGTATCAAAAAGAATAGTGACAAGTATGCCAAATAACTTACCTGGAACTTCTATAGGTGTCACCTACTTTTCAGCTTGCTTGTTTGCTACTGCAACATGTATCTTATGCTGTTGATTACGATCATCCTTCTTCAAAGGGCACTGATTTGCATAGTGGTCTTTGCCACAATTGTAGCAGCCTCCTACAGGTCCCTTTTTAGTCTCAAAATTGCCTCCAGCCTTGTAATTATCACGTTGTCCTCCATAGGGCTTCTGCCCATTGTTATAATTTTTGGCAAAATTATCCCTTACATTTCTAGCAGGCTTATTTGCTACTGTTTTCTTACTATTATCCCCCGGAAACTTACTTTTGTTTCCAAACTTTTTCCATGGTCCCTTTTTGGGTGCAAGTGAAGTTGAAGAAGGGTTTGCAATCTTCTTCCACACTTCCTCTTTATGAGTAGAAATAGCCTTTAATTTTTGTTCTTATCGTATGGCCTTTTCAACAACTCCTTCCATAGTGGTTGGACTATGAACATTGACCTCTCCCCCTATCACGGGATTTAATCCCATGATGAATTTCCGTATTCGAAACTTCTCGTCAGTTTGATACTGTGGTACATACTTGAGGAGTTTTGTAAATCACTCCCAGTATTCAGTTACCGTTAGCTTCCCTTGGGCTAAGTTATGGAATTCTATCATTTTATGATCATAGAAAAGTTGTGGCAGCCGACGTTGCCTAAAATAGCCCTTAAATTGATCCCAAGTAATATTGGTCTCATCAATATTTAGCTCATCTTTACAGCTATGCCACCACAAAGATGCTTCATGGGAAAGCTGATAGGCTCCCTAAATAGATTTGGTTTCCTCTGAGAAGTTTCTTATTGCAAAGTACTTCTCCATTTCGCTGAGCCAGTTCTCAGCTCCATCTCCTAATGTGGTGCCATCATATTTAGGTGGGCTTATCCTTTTTATATCATTAGTGAGTTCTGCTGCCAACCTGGCCTTTTTGTTTTCTGGTTAGACAGGTGCATTTCCAGCATTATTATCAACACCCATATTGGGGTTGTTCTCAGGAGGTTGTTGATTGTTATTAATAGCTTCATCTTCCTCATCATTTCCCATTACTTTCTGTTCAAGTACATCCAAACGATCTCCTGTGTCCAATAGGGCAGCAAGGATCTCATCAAGCTTTTGGGTTGTTGCTGCCCCTCCTTCTGGTGGAGCATTATTCTTAACGTTCCCCCTTGTTCTAACCATTTTTTGTTACAAGAAAATTCAGGTTTTTATCAGATTATGGACACAATAGGTCCAAGAGCTGTAACCTTCAGCTCTGGTACCAAGATGTAACGTCCCCATTTTAGTACATTAGAACAAGTAAATTTTATTTTATTTTTGATAAATGCTTTCTAGTTCTAAATACATAATTTAGACCTCACAAATCAAAACAACCATTCTTATAACAGATAACCATATGCAGCTATAATGACTCAGAGTACCTTCGATCTATTCATTCCATGACTCGGTAATCTACCAATCTATTCATGAGTATCAAAGAGTTGGCGTTTTTATTTTAACACATCACTCTTGCAGTTCTCTTCCCTAATCTGGGATTCAGAATGCTCTGTCCAAGGAACCTATTTGAATAATTGTTACCATTATTCATCGGCATCTCGTCCCTTAGACTAGGTGACATAGGACAACGCAATCAACATCTTACGATACTTTGGCCAAAGATTTGAAACATACTACTTATGTCTCGTATTCCTTGACGGCATACTCATCATTCTGGAATACGTCCTTCACCCCATTCCTATGTTATATAGAATGTCTTATACTGACTTATGTCAGTCTCTCCTGCCCCAAGTTATTCACTCAGGAATGGATTAGTAATATGACAATGTTATAGGGATGCTCCCGAGGACTAGGGATACGCTGACATACTGGGTCAACCCTAGTTAACCCAGTGTGTCAAGATACCCCGAGTCTCCTGGGGCAGCCTTATAACATGACCATGTTCCTAATCAGTCCAAGAGTAAAACTTGTTCAAGTTTAAGGTGTAAATCTTAACGATCAATGCAAAGGGTATCGCCATAAGTCACTTGTATTGTTGTATCTTTGAGAAGATCTTAATCTTATCGAAGGTACAACCCTGTAGTTGACTTGTGCCATCAACCTTCAAATCTGCCTTGAAAAGATCTACTTATTTATAAGTGTTACATACATTGAGTTAAAGTTATACTTTAACACGCTCTATTTAGGGTAGTCTTTTCCCAACCCCTGGGTTCCTCACCTTAGAATTACCTTTCTCAAGAAAACCCATTACACAAAGAGAAGTTATTAAGAATCGAGATCTCATCAAGGAGTTCATCAAAAAACATTAATCTAAATCAACGAAACTGGGCAATAACCCTTAATCTTCACATAAGATTGCTAACCAAACCCTTTTTGGTTTATATTATATCTCATAGCTGAAATATATCTTACTTATTAGTATTGAGATATAGTGATTAAAAATCCAGTTAAACGTTGTCTTGCCTTAGATCAAGACTAAGGAGTAATAATTTATTCAGCCCGCTTAGCTTCCTGTTAAGGTTTATTTTAAACTTAACTTCTTGAAAGACAATGATCTAATTTCCAATTTAGCTTTAGATAGAACATAACAGATCTACTAAACATTCACAAGTATTCAGTCACATAATCTTTTCAAAGCTTAATTAGAGAATCCCAAATGTCTCCAAGGTATACAATAATAACAATGCTCTTTAAAATCATTCGAACCGAAGAAGTTCAATCCATCAAGATACGAATGCAAACACATAAGTAACAAATACCTCATTTCATTCATTTCTAAGCTAATCAAATACATTTTATGCATTCAACATATTGGATACAATACTCAACAGCAAAAGAATATCTTTCTTCAAGTAGTACATTTAGAGAATCAAATTGGAATTCATCATAGAACCAAATTAAACGATCTGAACATCGTATCAGATCTACGTGTCTTTACCACTTACGGAAACCATCTGCAAAAATTGTCAACATGGGTCAGTTTGGTGAACTGAGCATGATAAGCACTAATTCTTAAAACAATTGCAATCCACCAATTGTTCTCATTAAACAACCTGTTCAAATGAAATCATTTATTCAAATTCCAAACATAAATCAGGCTATTCATCTTATATGTTAGAGACTAAGAACAAATGAATACAACAAATCTAAAGACAACAAAACTCCTACAAAATTGTTTTTATCAATTTCTCAAGGTAGTTAGAACATTCAACAAGTTCACTGTCTTAATTGTTTTATCATCATAACACATTTCAATTTTATTGACAAGTATACCTATTTAAACAACAGCTCATATTTTATAGCAGTCTCTCCATATAATACCTCAGTTTATTCTTGTTATGCCCCTACTGTAGAGATCGCAAAAGGATGCACGAAGAAAGCACACAAGGTTTCCTGACTAGGAGAGAGAAAAATTTCTTGTTCATCTTATTATACATCAACATATAAATTACAGTTTAGAAGAAAGAAATAGAGTCAATTAGATTCCTGAATCAACAATGTTCTAGAATGTACCAACTCCTTGAATAATGCTAATACATTTAGGCATGTGACTAAACAGTCGAGATTACAAGAAGAAATACAGCATCATCAGAATTCCAAATATAAAAATCACCTGTAGCTTATTGAGCAATACAAGAGTTCACGCGACAAGCAATAATGAATAATCCAACTCCAATAGGCTCAACAAAACTTTCCATATTATTCAACAAACATGAAAAATATCCAACACCATCACCTGTCATGGCACAACTAGTAACTCTTTACCCTAGTCAAGCACAAGACTAGATAACACAATAACAGAAGAGGTAACCATGTACAAACACAACGACATTCCCACTGAGTCGAAACACTCAGCAACATACAGCTGAATCTAATCCCTACTAAAATATAGCTAGGACTTAAATCAGAAGCCGAAATAAAGAAAGAATAACCACTACAAGGACTTCATAGAAGATGTCATCGTATCATTAATTTCATCAAAGTTTTATCCAAAAGCGAGATAATACGAATACAGTAAGGACTCATACAGAATCAAGTTTGTAAAGAAAACCCATCCCTTGATTCCTCAGAAATGAACTAAACATAAACACAATAATATTAAGAAGAGTCAATTTCAATATGCATGCACAGTGAAGACATAAATCAGGAATCGAGGCAACACGCATCATATCAAGGACTTTATTAGGAGTCGTGATTAAATGGGAATACCACAAGGACTCTGACAGTGTCAAATCCAACCAGTACTCACAACCAGGGTTTGATTGGAGTCAAATTCATGCGACAACAATACAAGGACTCCCACAAAGTCAAAACCATTAAGCATTCACAACAAAACTTCTTCAGAAGTCAAAAACATACTATACATTACAAGGATTCCAACAAAATTCACAATAAAACTTCTTACCGAAGTCGAAACATTAATTACGTTTCAAGGACTCAAAAGGAGTCGAACCCATATAGTATTCTCGATTAAACTTCTACAGAAGTCAAAAATACTATCTATTCAAGGATTCCAACAATATCAATAACATATAGTATTCACGACTAAACTTCTACAGAAGCCAAAACATACTATCATTTCAAGGATTCCAATAGTATCAGTTTCAACAAGTGTAAACACCAAGGCTTCGACTAAAGCTGATATCAAACAAGAAAACATTTCATGGACTCCAACAAAGTCTGTTTCATACATTATCCTTGCAAGCATTTCTTTGGAATCTACCAAAATGTAAAACACAACATGATAATTCAACAACACAAAACCAAATGTACACCCAGCAAGGAATCAACTGAATAATCGAGCCAACATGAAAACACAGCAAGATAATTCATACATTGCTACCATAAAAACCAACTAAACCAAAAATCATCTGAACAGTGTTGTTCTAATGAAATCATTTGAAGGAAAGCAATATTTTTAAAAGTTAGGGCATAACATGCCTGGTAATGTTGCATAAAAATATGAAAAAGACCTCTGAATGTGCTCGAGCCTTCTTGTCCTCTTCCACGATAGATTCAACAACAATAATTTGTTACTATCATGTGTTATAAACTTTCCCTGATAGTGAAAAGAGCTAGATAATCTCATGGTTGCCATGTAACACATAGTAGACTAGTTCGAAGAACCAGTGATCAAACGGAGCGAATGGAAAACCAAAATACCAAAAAAATTTCCATTTGCATGCCTTCGCAAGCAATCTGCGCTCGGGAACCAAAGTTCATCAATGACATTAACTCCAAAATTCCCACCTAACCTCCATTGCCACCGACCACCATAGTTGGCGATGGACAAAAGCAAACCAAAGACCATTTCTAGATTTAGCGATTCTGCCACGTCAGTCTCAATGGTTGTTTGAAATCTCCACTAAATCCCCTGTCCCTAATGCTTATCCACTTCATTTATTGCCATAGAAACTACCACCCATGGCTCGCACCCCTTCATAAGTCCCCCTTCATCCACTATCATTAGTTATGTTAGAAACATAGGTTAGATCTTAAGGTGATACTTAGTCTAACTTCCTTAGTGCTAGGTCACTAACCTTAGAAACATTTAGCTTATAGTTTAGGGCTAGGTTAGATTAGCACTAATCCAACCCATAGGTTTGTTATCCCGTAAAATTGACAAGGGCAATTTTACCGATAACCGTACCGAAAATTTTGTTTCGATCCCTCGTTAGGGATCCTTCGCGTTTGAAACATCGCAAAATCCCTCCCCGGGAAAACTAGTTCTTTGAACTTAGTCTTTTTGAGCCTTTTTGGGTGGGCGCATGTATTTTCATTGTAACACATACTTTTGGTGCGCCCCCTTAAAAGCCTTTGGCGCATGGTTTTCCATGTTAGCACGATTCTCGGTGCGCCAAAGGCGCATATAGTCTCCATGTTACACCAAGTTTTGTTGCGCCAAAGGGCGCACATAACTTTATGTCGACAACGAATTTGGTGCGCCGAAGACGCGCTCATTCTTAAGTTGCCATTTCTTTCCATGCGCCAAAGAGCGCACGCCTTCCCTTGTCGACAACGATTTCCATGCGCCATTTCAAAAGGTTGGTGGCACATTAATGACAGGTTTTTCTATATATACCCGTGCCCGCCATGTCATTTTCATTCCATTTTGACAAGCACGTGATCGCTCTGGATTTGTCAGCTCTGCCCTGTCGCTGTCATTGCTCTGTGGACCCACTCGCCACAAATTTTCGATATATATTCGAGGTAGGTGGTTCTCCTGGTTTGTTTTTGAAAACTTTCACGTTCTTGGTCTGTGTTTTCTCTCCTTCGAGCTTATTTCTTTGACGGGTCTGATTGTTGCTTGCGTGGTCTGTCTCTTTAGTGACTAGTCGGTCTTAAATGAAATTTGTTGGGTTTGTTTTCTCCCCTGTCTTGTCAGTTTGAATTTTCTTCCTCCTCTCCCTCCCTCTTTCCGGATTTGTTGGAAAAAGGGGGGTGGTTTTGCATCAGCGCCATCTGAGATCCCCTTTATAAAAGCCTTGTTATACCAAGCCTCCTTTCGAGTTGAGGACAGAGTTGAAAAAGGATTAAATGATTAAGTGTTTTCCATGGCGCACTGTTGCGTCATGTTGCAATCAAGACAGTCGCGCCCCTCGGCGCATCTATCAGCCCTGTAACATGTTCAAAACCCGCGCCTCCTTTAAACCTTTGGCGCGCCTTTTCTCCATGCTACATCATGTTTCCATGCGCCAAAGGGCGCACCCAGCTATCATGCAACAAAAGCCTTCTTCGCGCAAGTATAAAGCTATCAAGGCGCGGGCGCACCCTCCATTGCAATAACATGATGTTATGTAAACTTTCCATGCGCCTCGCTATATTCCTTTGGCGCATCATTTGTCCATGCTGCATAATGTTTCCACGCGCCATAGGGCGCATCGAACCCCAGTGTAACACGCATTTCCTGTGCGCCCTGTTATAAAATGCAACCTGCTTCATCCATGCGCCATGCGCTTTTGGCGCCAATTTAACCTCTGCAACATTCCTTTCTTGCGCGCCTTATCTATTTGGCCTGCCAATTGTATTTTTCCTGCGCCCTGAGCCTTTAAAATCTCTAACTCCTTCTGCTAAGCTTTCCAATGGAAGATCAAATGACTAATTCAACCTTTTTGGATTGGGTCTCTCTTCTTCTTCGTGCAGATCAGCAGCTGAGTTCGAAAGAACACATGTCTACGTCAAGCAAGAAGCCCACCAAACCAAGAGGGAAGGCAAAGCTAACAGAAGAAGAAATGAAATACAAATATCAGAGGGTCAGGATGCCCGAATCACAGGCCGAGTGCAGTATGGATGTCCGGGACTCTGAATTGGGTCACATTGACATGGATGAGTTCTGGCTTAGAACTCAAAAGGTTACAAGAAGTCCATGGATGGACAAGCTAATAGGCAGTGCCCTGCACTTTGCCGGAGGAATCCCTGTCAGCGCTGTGAATAACGAGTTTATGATGGTTGTTGCACAATCCTTCAACAAAGACACAAGATGTGTCGAGAATAGCAAGGGCGAGGTAGTTATAAACCTTACTGCCCGTCGCTTTGAGTTGATGCTTGGCATCCCTCACCACCGAAACTATGTGGCTGTTAGCCAACAGGAATGCATCAAGGCCTGGGAAGACAACGAAGGCCAGTGCATGCAGTTAATGAATGAGGTCTACCTAAAGAATAAAAAGGTAGTGACCCGGTGGCCTCAAACTATCCACCGGAGCGATTTCTCAGAGGAACTCAGTGATACTATCACTTTCCTAAGCAGAGTCTTCGGTCTTTCAGATGCTCACTACTTCCATAAGTGGATGCTGCGATACCTGGAAACAATGAATAAGAATCTGCCCGATCAGCGTTTCTGCTGGGGGGAGATAATAAGCAGCACAATATCCGAGCAACTGCAACAGTTCGCTACAACAGGAGTGTTCCACATGAACTCCTACGTCGTCTATGCTGCCGCAGCTGAAAGAGATTATCCAGGGCTGCACCGAAGTGGAACTTGGCCTCAGGCCAAAATATATGAATACTATCAAGAGCTGAAGCTGGAGAACAGCATCCAACACTTCGCTAAGATCAATGATGTTTTCTTCTATCACATCATGTGCATGTTGCGGCCAAATTTGACTCATAGCCGGACAACCAAAAACATAGTGGCAGTCACAGAGAAATGGGGGGCCTTGTTCACCCAATTCCCCACGTTCACCTATCTAAGGGCTGCCAACTTTTTGGGAGAACCAACCAGGTTACCAAGGTATGCTGGACCAAAGCTGATTTTATTGGAACTGTCAAGACAGCTCGTCACATACCATGAAAAGTGCCTCAAGAGAAAGAAGGGCGGAACTCCTTTCCCCCTCACAGTAGGCCGTTACACATGCTCCAGCTATCACAAGGCGAAGGAGATGTTTGCTGAGCTAGAATTGCTCAACCTAAAGCATGATTTCCCAGCAAGGCCTACATTCGACCCTAGGGGCTGTCTACCAAGGGCTAAGCTTGATCCGATTCATGTCCCTCAGATTGAGGATATCTACATTGACGTTCTCCATGAGGTAGAACTCAGAAGAAAGGATCACTCTCGCTTGGCATTAACGGAAATCATCCATTACGGAGTGGCCATTGTCCCAAAAGGCTTCCAAACCACGGAAGACGAAGTAGACAAAGTGTATAATGACACAGAAGGGGATGATTGGCCCTTCCCGGACATTGACAGAAGCAAGGCTCCTCAGACAATCGAGGAGAGGGTCAAGGAGACTATGCGGAGAACAGAGCATTGGTGCCGCATGAATGGGTTAATCTACCTCGGTGTAGATTTTACAACTTCTCCTTTGGGTAATGCACCTCCAAGGTCAAAGAAGCAGCTAAAAGGCAAAGCTGCGGAAGGTGAGCCTAGCACCATTCAGGAGGAAGCCCCTGAAAGTCCTCTTCCTTCAGAGCCTGAACAAGTAATAACCCTGGATTCGCCAGAGAAGGAATTGACAGAGGATAGTCCTATACGCCCATCCACCCAGGATGTCGGCATCGCTACAACTTCAGAGGTCCCTTCTATTCCTTCTTCTTCTCTTCCTCCCCTTCCTCAGATATCGGCAACCACTCCTTTGGTTGTGTCCTCTCCCCCTTCTTCTACTCTCTCCCCTGCCTCTTCGTCCATCTTCTCCTCTCTCGCTGATTTGTCTTCCTCTATTTCTTCCCTCATCTCCGAGCTCCCTTCCCTTCCTATCTCTTCTGCTGCTGCGGTTTCCCTTCCCCCCGTGGACATCTCCGCGGCTGTTCTTTCAATGCCGCCGCCGCGTGTCTCCACGTTCTTCCCCTCTTCTACCGTTGCTGTCTCCCCCTCTGTCTCTGGTCCTTCTTCAATAGGACCAGCTTGGATCTCTCAGCAGCTGAGCCAACCAAAGAGGAAAGTCCCCATCGCTCCGATGGACTTTTCAGTCATTCCAGCTAAGGGAGCAAAGAAGCACAAGCCGGTTACACGCTTCTCCAAGAGCGCTGCAGGTGAGAGGGTTATGGAAATAGCCTACCCCGATCCCACCAAAGAGAAAGAAGATCTGTCTCCGGCAGATTTCACAGTGACCCAGGTCACAATGGGGACATCTTCAGAAAGTCTCCAGGGGGAAGCTCTTTCCGCAGTTGATGCACTCTGCGAAAAGCTTCGAGAAACAAAGGAAGAAAAGAGGCTACTGAAGGAGCAGAATAAATACCTGGTTCAAGCCTTACAGAAGATGGGAAGTGCACCTCCCACAACTGCCGCCGAGACTCCTGAGCTGCTCAGTCAGGAGAAGATCAATGAATATTCAAAGATCGGCGAGCAGGGTATGGCTGTTTCTGCTTGGAGGAGCCAGATCCTCAAGGATAGTGAAAAGGTGATCGCCGAGTATATCAGTTTGTACCTGAACATCGAGAAGGCGAATAAGGAACTCCAAGCGTTAGCAGGCCCGATATCAGAAGAGCTCGAAAATGCCAGACTCCAACACGAGGCCTTCCAACAAATGTTCGACTATTCAGTCGAAGATTTGGTCAAGTTCGGAGTATTCGGTCATCCAAGGACCCTCAACAAGACCATGTCCACTCTGGACTATCGGATAGATCAGCTCGAATTCGTGTTAGAGAAGATAGACAAGGTGAAGGAAGAGGCCCTGGATGCGATGCATCAAATGGAGAAGATTGTTCTATCTATGACTCCAGGGTTGCTCACTCCTTCCCTCACCTTGAGATCAGCTGATGATACTATCCGAATTTTCAAGGAGATAGCTTCTCAAGGGACAGGGCCAGAAGTCACGTTCGACATCGAATCCATCAACAACCTACTGGCCTGTAGGGACTTCATCGGGTCCCTAATCGAGGCGGGTAAAGATTATTCCAAACTCCTGGAAAAGCTCATAGATGAGCGGGAGACTTGCGAAGCAATCAGTGAACGGCACAAAGATCCATCACAAGATCAATTTGGGCCAATGATCAGCAAGTTCTTGGAATACCGCGCTCAGTTCCACATCTCATCTCCTGATCAGCATCAGAAACAGGCAACCCCTTTTAGGCCACAGGATGATGATGATGAATAGCTTCTTCTTCTTCTTCTTCTTCTTCTCCTCTTTATTCTCCGACTTTCTTTCCGTAATATCTGAAGTAAGTTGGCACAAATGATGACATCATCCATGTTGCATCATGGGATGATGTCATCCATCCAAGTTGTCAAAGTCAACATGACTTTTAGATATTTTGTAAATATCTTTGTAAATAAGTGGTTGGCTCCATTTTGCCTTCTCTCTCCCTGATCTTCTATAAATATTGGAATACTTGTTGTATTCAAAGGGTGAACATTTTTCAGATAGAAATAGAGGTGAGGAGAGAAAGACTTTGAGCTTTCTTGTAACAGATAAAAACAATTAATACAATTATTCAGACTTTGTGCTCAATAGCTGTGTTATACATTAGATCTTTCTTATGTTAGATCTGCATGTGTCTTTTCTGTTGAATTCATATCTACTTTTCCGTCACTTGTTTATCAGTATTGCTTTGTTTATTTATGCAAGTAGGTTTGGCTCTGTTTACTACCAAGCCCAAAGCATAGATTTTCTGACCCTTCCGCTTTGGAACTCATTTCTTTTCTTCCTTCGGATCTGTTCTTTCTCTTCTCCTTCTTTTATTCCTTTCTCTTCGCAGCCTAGAACACTCTACTGGGATCAGATCCCAACCCCCGAAGGCAGAATCTGTGAGACTTGCATAGGTTCCTGCTAGTAGAAGTAGCAATAAACCAGTTTCGCTTTGCTGTCTCAAAGAGGGGCTAAGCCCTGCACACCGTTGGCCCGTCTATCCATAGATCTGTCCACGCGACAGATTTTCGGACCAACAGTTTTTTGGCGACTCCGCTGGGGATCGAACAGATCTGTCAGATCTATGGTGGTGGTATAATATAAAATTAGAAAATATAAGAAAATCACTGCCTGTTTGCAAATCTGCACTTTTGTTGAAAACCCAAAAAATTTGCAAAAGTGCTCAAATCGAAAAATTTCCTTCTGAGAGTCATAGATCGGGCCTAGTTACAGATCTTTAGTTCGCTGAGTTTTTATCAAAATCATTATTTTTCCGTAGATCTGAGTTTTGACTGTATTAAAAAAAAAAAATAGGGTTATGAAATCCTTTGAAGAAGTCTAAAATCTAACCCTAGAAGTTTGAAAGTAATGACCTTTCTATCTTCCCATGGCTGGAAAATAAACTATCATGCTATGTTGTCATCTAACCGCAATCGGTTTTGGGAAAAGAAATGGTGATGACCTTTAAATCTTCCCAGATTCAAAATCCACACTTCAATACTGGTTTTTGACAGAAAGACCAGAGAATCAGGCTCCAGTACACCCAAAAATAAAGTCCCACTCTGCGCCTTACTATTGCCTATCTGAGAAAATACACTGGCGAGTGAACCTTCATTATGCGCACCATGAAGAGCCAATGGAGAAGTTGAACACAACTTTCAACTTCTCCCTTGTGACCGCCTTGGTCATCATATTCATAGGGTTCTAATTGCGTATGATATTTCCGAGCTTCCACGTTCTCTTCTTCGCAAAGCTTCCGCTAAATGAAATGATCATCTCAGCTGAATGTGCTTTGTCCTTCACGAAGTGAAAAGTGGAGTTCTTCGCTAAATGAATAGTGTTCTGACTATCGACGTGTAGTCTCTCAACTTTCTTCTTAGTGGACCTACACTTCCGGCTAAGCATTCTGTTGTCCAGCCAAATCATCTCAGATTGCGGTTCCTCTGTGGTAGAAACGCTACTCAGTCCGTCTATGGCTTTGACAAAGCCAGTTCAACGCTTTTGTAACTCACGGAAATACGAACTAACTGTTCCTATCATTCAACGGGAGTAAAAATCATAGCACGGATTCCCGCATCCTCCTACTATCCATTATGTCATCCTAACATGTTTGAATCGTGACATAATCACGCAATATAGTGTCTGATCCACTAAAACAAAAATTTTCTCCCATGGTCCCTCTCAAATACCGAAGGATCCACTTCAGCTGACATGGTTTCAGCATTCTGCTCTACCTGGATCACTCATAAACCTACTCAGTAATGGGCCACCGCATGCGGAAATGTCAGGCCTAGTGGATACCATATCATACATCAAGCTACCAGACCACTGCATTTGAGTATGGTATCCCTGGATCACTCACCTAAGATATTATCCTCAATTAGACCTTGCGCGACTTTATCGCCCGGTTCAATGCGCTAATTTAACCGTGTCCCTACTGCCAAGGTGGTACTACACCGGATAATTAACAGTCTTGCATACGTGAACGCCATGAGCTCAAAAGTCACCTTCTTTATGTACTCCTTTTTGAGCGAGTAACTACCAACTTCCTCTCTTTCAGGCTACTGCCAAGTTATTCTCGGATACCAAGACAATTTGATAATTTCTTCCCCAAATCCTTCATAGCAAAGGAGTCTTCCTAGATCCAATTCTTGAGCATCCTTTACTTTCTGTATGTTCTTCCCTGATCAACAAGCATATCATCCATATATAGGCACAAAATAATATAACTACGCATTCAAGAAGCAGCTGGCTTTATGCACTCTCCTAATCCCTCGTTCTGAGATGCCCCACTTGGAGTAACCCTGCTCTTGGATACAATGCTTATCAAAGGCTGCGCTTACCTGTAACTATTTCACGGTTGGAGCTTGTTTTAGGCCCATCCGGTCAATGCTCTGGCTTCGAATTTGCACACTAGACCTCTCCTATGAAGAACCTTTTGACCTCCATAGGCATTGTAGCTGATCTACATATCGGTGAATTCCTCCTGGCAACTCTACCATTGGATAGGATGCAGTCTTCACGAGGATGAATCTGACTCTAAGAAGTAGAGTACTTCTATTGCTACTGCAACCAAGAACATTTCTACGTAAAATTCATTTTAACAACTCGCAAGGGAAAGAAGCAGAAGTTGCATGCCCATAAGTCTAGAACCTTTATTTTGTGTCAAATCCCTTGACCACCAACCATTGCCTTAAAAGAGGTAATCTTTTCCTACCACTCATCTTCCTCTTTGATTCTATACACTCACGTATTTTACAATGAAGTCCCTTGCCACTCTATCTAGCTCCACAAGAGTCAGCCAAGTCTCAGTTTTCCTATAAGAGATCTATGCTAACTTCATCGATGGCCTGCTCACCATTTCTTCGAAGTGAATCCACATCCACTGCTTCACTCAAAGCAACCTTTGGCTCTCCACTGTCATTGACATTATAAATAATTCAAAGATGGAGTAAGATCCAGATGTCTGAAGCTGAGTATCCCTTCAGTCAAACCCTAGAATACCTTCTCACCTTTGGAGTTAGGGTATCCTAAAGTCTGGCTGTTATGTCTAGAACATGCTTCACCTGAACCAGCCCCTTGGACACCTGATGAATCCTACATAAATGTTGCCTCTAACACCATGTATTCAGGTATTTGATAGAACTCTTTTTATTCTCTGCAACTAATCTTATACATGATTTTTCATTAAAGATAATATATCTAGACCGAAATATTTTATTTTCCTTAAGACTGCCGATAATGTCATGCCGGCGAAATAAAGCCCATGCTTTGGGCCATCACTCCAACAAAGGTACATTTCGGCAGACTTAGCCTACTAACTTGGTCCTATCATCTTAGCAATGTGCCATTGAAATACCTCACATCTAAATACTATAAGCAATTTGAGTAATGCGGCCTTTTCTTACTAGACAAGCCTCCTCAAATGTACCGTCCATCTAAAGTCGCATAGAGGGTCCAGCTGCCTAATGAGATAAATCTGTTGGGATCACCAGCTTCTACCCAAAACATGAATGACATCCCCGCATGTAACCTCATGTACCTAGCACACTCCATGATTGTCTTGTTCATTCTCTTTGACACTCCATTTTCATGTGGAGTATTTGGAACCATTCTTTACCTATAGATCCCATTTACCGAACAATAATCAAGAAATTCATTGCTGCAATACTCCCCTCCATTATCTAACCTAAGACATTTCAACTTGAGACTTGTTTCATTATCAACCAAGGCTTTCCATATTTTGAATGTTTCAAACACATCAAATTTATTTTCTAATGTAATATACCCAAAATTTTCTAGTTACATCATTAATGAAAGTGACATAATAACATGAACCACCAATAGAGTTTACCTTAGCTGGCCC
>CM034156.1:406867819-406922552 GCA_019776745.2 Taxus chinensis
ACGCTTGGGACATGTGAGACGCGAATGCACACGAAACACGCGGCTCGGGCAAAATGGGATGAGAATGCACAAAAAGCTCTTGGAACACTGGGATGATGAAAATGGCGAGGTAAGCGGTTCGGAAAATTTGACCGAAAGTGGAACAGCGGGCCCGTTTGGACTGGGACGTTTGGGACAGAAAGTTCCAGAGTACGGCGGTTGGAACGGCGCGGCCGAAAATGAAGCGGGGCGCATTTTTTCGGTTTGGGACAAAGAAATTTTGAAGTACGCGGACTAGGAAGCTGCGGCCGAAAAGAGAAAGCATCGTACTTTTGACTTTGGGATATTTGGGACAAAAAAGGTTTGCGAAGTACGCGGGTTGTGTGGTTCGGCCGAAATTGGAATGACTGCCCACAAAAGTTGCGGGACACTTGGAACAAAAACTTCCGACGGGCCCGAGATAGGACGTTTCGGGGATTTCGGCCGATCGGGGAACAACGCACTTTTGGAAAATTGGGACAGTTGGGACAAAAAGTCCGACAGGCCGAAATACATGCGAGAAAGCCCAAGACGTTGGATTCTCAATTTTATGACTTAGGTACTCAGAGAAAGCACTTAGACTCAAAATTTCAAAATTTGCTCGTGTTAGAGAGGGGAATTTGAGAGACAAAACAGGTTCCCACAACCCAATGGGACATAATTTCTAACTGACATTGATACAAGTGTAAGTCGTGAAAAATCTGCCTCCCCCCCCCCCACCCCCACACCTGTAACTTTGCTAAGAAAAAGAAAATAGGAATAACTAAATACACTAAACATTTCTTCTAATTCAATCCTACGATTATTGGTATTCTCTGGGAATAAGGTTTGATTATGGCACATTGACCAGTACAAGGGACACAACCTCCACAGAGTGTTTGGTTTTTTATGGATCCTTAGGCCCACAACCATAGGCCTGCTAACCAGTTAGACATTAACCACTATTTTGTTTTTTTGTACCATTGTATTCAGATCTTCACCACTCCACAAACATTATTGCACAACTTTGATTACTTAACATAACATCTCGATAAAGCTAAGAATTTCTAGACCAGAATATAAAATAAACCATATATTCCCGAGGATCTACCAAGTATTCATTATTACTTCTTGACCTTATTTGCAAACCATATGAGGAAACTACAAGTCATTTTTAATTGTTAAAAACCCAACATAAACAAATATAGACAGATCGATATTGATTGGAGTCTCGAAGAAGATATTATATCAGGCCAAGGATCACACAATTCAGTTAGAAGAGCATTCTTTGTAGTTAGACTCCCCAATCCCAATAGTGCATGAGTGAAGATATAATATTTCCCTATTATCTTGATCCACCATCACAAATCATATTAAATCATACCAACGGGCTTTCTTGGCATGACCTCAAGAGGTGGGTGCGAAGAAGTTCATGTCTTGATTTTCTATTCATATAAAATTATTTTTGGGTAAAGGAGTAGATGAAATAGGTTCCTCTATGGATGAAGGATCTATGCTAGAATTCATCGATAGAGGGATTAGGAGGAAATTAAAGAAAGGGCGGTATGATGTCAAAAACATCATGCACCTCCCAAACCATACTGTCACTGGTTCGAGGTTTGGCAGTTTGGAGATGACGAGGTTTGATTTTGATTTGGGAAATGATTCCTGAGATGTGAAGGTTTTTATTTTTGATGAGTTAGGGTATCCAGATGATTATCGCCAGTTATATAACATTTTGAGAAGCTATTGTGGAAAGTGATACAATTACAATTTTTATGACCTAAAGCGGATGATAGTTGTAAGAATCATTTATGTGTACCATGAAGGGAATAGGATGAGAGGGGTCAAAAACAAGTAGTGTGGGTTACTAGGTGGATGAGTGATTGCTCCATATTTTAGAAGTTTTTGAAATCGAAGAGTAGGATTCTCTATGGGAGTATATTTTATTTCTCCCACTTGAACTAACATTCCTGAATAGGAGAAAAAGAATTGGAAGAGGATTTTGATGGGTTGGATGGGTGAGGTGGGATTGGGACGCTTTCAAAACTCTACGTTAGCGGGGCATACCCTTTTTCCTTAGAGTTAATATTTTACAGTCTCGAAGATAATAGGTATCGTTTTATTTAAATGAAACATTCATTGTGACATATTGTATCTTCTTCTCTTCAATGGCATGAATTTAAAATTTATGGCCATGGTGAATGCATTGTTAAAATATAGGAAGGTTTAAAACTTATAGAATTTACAAGATGTGTCTAGCACCGCTATGAAAAAACTCTGTTAAACGTTTAGGTAGCGGGAATGTGCTCTAAGTTATCAGGCTCTGCTAACACGAAAAAATAAAAGTTGTGATAGCTTCAATCTTCGTAGTGGCGTGTCACGTCAAGCTGGTCATGGCTTTATATTTTTAACAATGTTGGTAGGGAAAAAGTGGTAGGAAAGCTTGGAGCTACTTACTTGAATGAAAAAAAGGATGCCTAAGGTAGAGGAATATACCAAATCCAAAGAAGGTCCATATCAAGGACATGGGAATGTCAGCAAGAGAAAAGTGTCATCATGAGTTATCAGATAACATGATGTTAAAACTACCGCACGTGTTGGCTGGGGTCTTCTTACTATAATTGGTTGATTAGGATTTCCTAATGTCTAGGGTATGGATGAAATTGAAAGGGTGGGTGATGGAATCATTGAAAAATATTGTCGATCGTCAAACAATAAATGGAGCCAGAGACAAAATGTTCCACTGTCTATTTCTTGTTCATCATCTTTGATAGATCATTAGTAGGTTGTGATGATGTGCACCCCCTACAGTATAGAGGGTAGATGAATGAGCGAGGTATGAGGTGGGAAAATCCTAACTGTGGTGGTGTTGAATCCAAAAAATTTTGAGAAAGGAGATGTAGGAGTGGAACATATGTAGGTGGCTAAGTATTCCTGAATAAGTGATAGATGAATATGGGGCTATTGGTGATAAGTGTAGGGAAGGTGGAGTCGATGGAATGAGTGAATGACTCTCATAGTAATCGGGGGAAGAGGGACTTCGATTATGGAGAGGATAATTTGGGAGGCAGATGGGCTAACCCAACACCAGGGGTGCTGAGAGCAATCGGCATCTGAGAGGTGGCGGGTGCAGATTAGACTACACTCAAAGGCAGTTGATAAGGCAGGGTTGACACATGGAGTGACTGATGGTAAAAATCGTGACCAAGACCATAGGGAAATAGATATGGATGATGTCGGTTAGCTGGGACGACACAAAGCTTGTAAGGTGGAAAGAGGGTAAGGCTGAGCTAGTATAGTGACGTGGAAGTGGGTGCGAGGGTGGAGGATATATGGACATAGGCATGATGTGGTAAACATCATGATGGTCCCGATTGGATGAATGTGCTAAATAATATTTGAAGTAACGAGGTTGGATCAAGGAGTCTTGTGAACTCTATAACGGTATGATGGTACTAGGATGATTGGATCCATAGGTGATAGAATGGGAAAGACATTGATGGAATAGGCAGGAAGTTAGTTGAAGGTAGCGTGGAACACGAGGTATGGTGTTTGGATTGGATCGAGTCAATACTATGCGACTAATAGTAGAGTGGTAATTTGAGCTCATATATGGCAAAGAGTATGGAGGAATGAGAAATGGGTTTTAAAAGTGATAATGATCATTAGTTTAATTAAAAAATTAAAACACAAAATACGACACCAGTTAGTAATCCATTTCGGTGATAGGAGTAACCGAAGCTAGTCAAAGGAATAGATTTACTAGTCACTTATGGAAAACAAAATTGACTTACAAAATTTGGTAACAAATGATGAAAAAAGAGCAGATTTTGAAGTTGACAATGATTCAGAGACGTAGAGGTAATGTGAGGTAATAAGGAAATACTAGAAAGGAAATAAATGTGGGTAATGCTACTTGTTAAACTGACCCAAAACAATAAGAAACGACACAGTCAGTTAAAACCAATAATGGCAGATGCGGGGACATGGATGATGGTAAACATACTGATGTCAGTTTACTATGAAATTTGTGAAAAGCTGAAAAAATGATTTGGTGATTTAGATCAAGTAAAAATACCAACCCAAAAACTGGAGTATGGAAATTATGGGCCCCTAACACGCTTATACAAGAGTCAGAAATACAGGAACTCTGATTATGGAGTGTGAAGGTTAAAGAAGAATGGAGAAAAATTAAACTCACACCTCATAAACACAGATCAAGTAGAAAGATAGCAAACATCGACATCATATGTGGTAGAGTTATGTTCTAGCTTATGACATTTTGGACTGACTGCTTGTGAATATAGTAGAGTTTTTGGTTTGATAAAGGTGGCTCTACAAATCATAGTACAACATGGATAGTTTCAAGTTATGGTTTGGGCATGGGGGAATCCTTCTCTGAGATGATGGAATAGACAAAAGAAAAAACTAGGTTTGGGCCCACTATCAATCCTGGTCAGGATGATTCATTGACAAACTTTATCCATGACATAGTTGTTCAAGAAAAGCGTAAGTTATTTTAGTGATTTGGTTATCGAGAAGGAAAGGGTTGCAAAGGTGAGCTATGACAATTCATCAACATCGCTGGTCATAACTTCCAGTATATCAGTTGACCATAATTTTTAACATGGCTATAGATTCAAACACCAAAAATGATTGAAAATATTTTAAGACATAAATCCACAATGATTCGATGAGAAGAAATGATGGAATAGAAAGGTGATGTTTTTCTCTAATGCAATACAAAATAGAATAGGGCATTTCTTTTAGTCCAAAATAGAGTGTGAGTCATTGAGACCAATAGAAGAAAAAGAATTTCCCAAGGGAGAAAATTAATTGAAAATCTTTTCAAAAGGAAAAGACACACAATGATTACCAGGAATTGAACAATGCAAAAATAACCCATGATGGGTCCCATGGCATGCCAAATGTTTCACGTCAAAAAGTAATGTGATAAAACAGATAAGGTAATGGTCAAAAGAGGAAATACCTGGTGATTTATGTCATGTAATGTGCATGTTGTAGATTTGATCAGAATGAATGTGAGAGATCCATTGGCTAGGAGGGGGAATACCTGTTATAGGAAACAAAAAAATGACACCAAATGTATTAAATAGAAAGATTCAGAGGACTTCCTACGAAGGATACATTTGTGAAGCATGATGCTTCCCAAATGGTTCCTCCATCTTGTTAACCAACACAATTCAATGGAATAAGAAAATTAAAGTAATAGGTCCTATTACAATGTAATGATTTACATTTCTATACCACAATACACTAGATTTATGCCAGATATTAAAATAACACAAATCTAACTAGAAACAAGTGTTGTTCAGGTTGGAATGTCTATCAAAGGTCCAGTAAGGGTTTGGGACTGATTGGTGAGGTTTGGGGTTAATTTTTTTGGAATGGGACGATTTCTTTTCATTAAAAGGAGGTGAAATGACAAGAGGACCAATATCAATTAGGGACTGATGTTGGATTAGAGGTTGAAAACCCAATGAAGGTTTTGGTAACTGGCGTTGTAGGGATAATAGGTTGTAAATTATTAAAATGGAGTTTTTAGGCTTCTCATGTGATTACATAGAGAGTGAGCTAAATGTGATTTTGGTAATAATATGCTGAGAAGACTGTAGGATACTAAGGAGGTTGGGATGGGGGACATTCTTGGGGTTATAGGGTTATTGAATAGGGGATTTTAGTGGAAAGAAATTTATGTACAAGTAACAAAGAAATAAAGTAATAAGAAAGAAAATAAATCACAATAGGAAGCAAAAAGTATTAAGATCAATTACTTACTTTCTGCTATGAGACCACGTGGCTAGATGAAGTTTGTGATTGATTAGTGCGGTGTGGTAGATGGTTCAGTGCCTGGTGAAAATACAACTTGGGGCTCCATGAGATTCCAATGCTATGGAGGGAGAAGAACCAGATGCTGAATCTTTCCCCTGGTTGTGTGTGTTAATTTTCGGATGTCAGGAGGCTTAGGATTTGCACTTGAATGCAAGAGTTTCCCAAAATTGAAAATCACAACCTAGAAAAAAAGGTTTCTCAATTTTTATATAAAGAAATTGATTACCTACGTCGGTTAAGGAGGAATCGACGTCGGTTAGGTTGGAAAGTATAGGTTTGCCAAAAATAGGTATAATCTTCCAATTGGATGCGTTCTCTTTGAGTCTACTTAGAAAGTGGAGATCTCATAAGATCACGGTGGGGAAGAACTTAGGAGAAGGTCCACTTAGGTTTAGCAAGAAGTTCTTCTTAGTTAGTAGGTCAAGTTCGTTACTCATCATAGGAGCTCTAACTCAGTAATGGGACTCGTGGTTGCGATGATGACTCAGAAAACTATGAGTTAAATGATCCTAGAATGTGGGTCCAAGTGAGGTGTGAGGGTAAAAATTAAATTAATTACATTAATTAATAATGTGAATGTGTATATTACTAATGGGGGTGATGCGTGGCCTCTAATTAATAAAGTGAACCAAGGGGAGTGTGACCCAAAATTTGGTGAGTGTCTACAATTGGAACAAGGATATTGAACCTTTTCAAAATAATTACAACCTATGTCAAGAGTGATCATACAATTCCCACTATGATATCCAACTTCTTCTTATTTACCCTTCCTGGAAATTAAAAAATTAAACATGTGCTGGTCTCTCATTCATCATTCACCTCAGAATGGCTATGTAAACTCTTCTCAAACCCATATAACCCTCCCAAAGCACCAAGAAGGCGTTCCTATAAAAAATGTAGGTGGCTTCTGGTAACCCTATAAAATTTTCAAACTTTGTCATACGCTGAAGAGGGCTCAAAGCATATTTAATATCCTAGCATATGAATTACCAAGACAATTATATATGAACATTAGTGCTTTGAAAATTCTTATTCTTGAGTTCACCAACTTTCTCAAATCTTGGAAGAGGTCACTTTGCTTTCTTGCGGGATGAAGGGAAGGAAGATTTTTAGATTTAGGAAGGATAATTAAAACCTATAGAAACATGCTTCCCTAACGGATTTTCATCATTTATTTCACAGTTTAGGAGCTTGCAGTGCCTTTGTGCAGTTTTTACATGAGTTTTTTAAAGTTCTACGTCCCTAAATGCGGTATGATATACCTTGCGTATATATGCTTATAAAGGCTAATAGTCTAAAAATTATAAACCAAAGGATAACATTTTTATCATAATAAGGTGGTATAATCAAAATATATATCCTGAAGCAGCCCATTCCAAAACTTTACAGTAGGGTTGACTTGTAGAATTGTATTACAAACTGAGTCTAAAATGGAATTTTTACCAAGAATGAAAAATTATTTTTTTAATTTTGGTTAGATATGGATTGTTATACATTTGATATTTATGTTTTTAAACTTAAAAAATCAGGATATAGAGGTGTGAAAATAAAATCAAGAGTCAAAGGAGCTATTAGGGTGTGCTAAGATAGAGCAAAACGAGAGTTGCATTTGTAGATTGCAAGTGTGTAATGTCAATATCAAAAAATGTTGAAAAAGGAGAGAATTCCAAATTTGGAGTGTCTTACATTCCCCCCTTTTAAGTGAGAATAAAATGACATGCTTTTTGTAAAAATAGTTTTTTGCAGTGCATGCCAATTATGTTTTTTCCCAATGGCCACGGGGAAAAAGGCCTTTATGTATGGGGATGCTCCAATTTATTGAATTTAAAACTAAATAAAAGTTTATGGTGTGGTCATTTATGCATGGGATCACACAAGAATACTCCAATAACATGTGGAAACATTCTTGTATAGTTTACAAAAGGATGGAATTTTTAGTTGAGAGACGTTTTTTAAATTTGACTAGCTTACATTATTCACATACATCACCTAAGTAGGTTCTAAAAAGTCAATTAGAAGAAACACAACATGTAAGGAAATTAGCAAACACTAATTAATTAGAGATGAAAAGTTCCTTTTGCATTATAAAGATCACCATTCGGTCAAAGTTTGGAAAGTAGAGGGAGAGTAGAGAATTAAGAAGAAAAAGACAATAGAGAAAAGTAGTAGATTATATTTCTGGGTGTAGAGTGAGACAAATATCAACCCATACAACAGTCCAACAATTTCCAACCCTTTAGAATGGAGAAGCCATTCCAATTTTCGCAGTAAAAAAATGTTCTTTATCTCCCCCCACATGACTTGTCAATATATAAATCCATTGTGAACCTTCTATTTCTTAGGATATGAAATTGAGTCTTTCATTTTTAGTGAAAAGGACACTTACAATGTAATTTTGGAGGTCATGTAAGTGAATAAGATGAAAAAAAGAATTCTTATATGAAGAATTAAATTAGGGAGAGAGGATGAGGAAAGAGTGAGAATGGTTAATCAAATTCAATGAGGAAAATAGTCCATTGAAAAGGAAATAACCAGTTTGTTAGATTGAGGAAGAATTATAGGAAATAGATCCCAATCCTTTGATTATCTACTAAACCAGGCTA
The DNA here is from genome assembly GCA_019776745.2 of Taxus chinensis. Lineage (NCBI taxonomy): Eukaryota > Viridiplantae > Streptophyta > Pinopsida > Cupressales > Taxaceae > Taxus > Taxus chinensis. Next base: position 406,876,276 of record CM034156.1, read on the forward strand.
CCACAGGTTCCACCTTTTCCGCTTCTGTACAGGATGTGTCTCAACACTTTGATCCCATGTCTTGGGGACATCATTGATAGACTTTAACTGATTAAACCAGTACATTGTGATCTCCAAAAATGTAGAAATATGTTCCTTTGATATGTAAAAGGGAATCTGAAGTAGTAACTTGTTTAATGAAAAAAGATAAGGATCACTTCCTCCTTATTTTGACAAAAAACTCTTGGGAATAATCAATGAGTCCTTCGATGATGAATTATGATGAGCAAAACGGATCCAATCTTCTAAAAAACAATTTATTGACATCATCCAAACTATGAAGCATGTAGTCACTAGATGCAAAGTTTAAGGTGACATATTTATTGTGTCATATCTAGAATCAAACTCATGGCCTAAACTGGGGAACATTCATACAAATGGATTGTAAACACGTTCCTACTCACAGAGTGTGGGAATCAAGGGGAAGATCTTTTCAGACCACAATGGGAAACAAATCATTACAAATGGATATTTTATTTTTAATCTCATCCCTTATTTTCTTAACTCTAAAATAGTGGAAAAACATACTTAAACAAAGAGAGAACCTCTATCAATAATTGTATTCTCTTCTCGAGGTAATTTGCATCTATTTTTTCATTATATCTCTCTTTCATATATTTCCCTTGCACTTCTTGATCATATTGGGGTTGCAGAAACTACTGTGAGTTAAATGGATTTTTTTAGGGAGGAGGTGGCACTACGTTAAAAGGGCAAGAAATATTAAATGTAGCAAGTGAGAGTTTTCAATTCTTCTTAAATTTCTCAATTAGTGGTTTATATTCTTTTACTCAAGAGCATGTAGGAAGTAGATTCTTTGAAACATACTAATCAGCATGTTCATTTATAGCTTGACCCAAAGAGATGTTGGTCAATGCCTTAGTATGAATTAAATTCCTCATAGGTTTTAATATTTTGGGCAAGGGGGACACCTCCCATATTGAGATCCATAGGCTCTAGAACAAGAAACGAGAATTAAATTCACTTCTTGTTTTTCTTTAGTTTCAAGTTTTTTTAGGAACTAATCAAAATTGTAGCTTGTTGATATTCTGGTTTTACTTCCAAGTAACTCGATATCATCAAGGAATGCTTCTACTGGATTAATATGATGTCATTAATAGGGAAATTTTTATGAGATTGGTGCGGATCACATATTACTCATGATGAGAAGAATACCATAGGGAAATTAAACACATCCCTCTCTTCTCCATGCTCGTTGGTAACTCCCTCCCTTCTCCTTTGTTTCATTTATTGTACCCTGGCACCCCTCTAGTTTTTCTTTTCCGTCTGCGTTGCTTGCGGCGATTTTCATGCTTTCTCGGAACCCGCTCTTTCGGGCCCTATCCTTTGTGCCCGTCTTGTTGACCTAATCCTTATTCATTTTCGTACCCTCTTTCGCTCATATGCCCCGTTCTCTCTCCTTTTCCTCATCACCCACCCACAACCCCCTCTCCTTACATATTCCTCGCTTAAATATTCCCCATTTACTCTCAGCTTTTCGTATGTTCCTATTCATCCAATTTTGAACACATTCTTCTCTCCTTTTTTACTTCTTAACTTCTCCACCTTTTTGACCTTGCACTTTCTTCAGTTCTTTATAAATTTTATGGTTTTTCCTGCTTTCCTGCCTTCTCTTGTATATGCTGATGAAGAACATTAGGTTGTGATTTATCCAATTTCACCTAGCTGAGAGGACTCTATGGTAGTACGATTAATTCTAGACTGCTTATGAGCTTGTTAGGATGTGGAACTATGTGTGCTCTTCTTCCATCATCTGATCTGTAAATATTATTAATGATTGAAACCATGGAATTTTGGTGTCATGAAGGGAGAGTTTGAGTACTGCATTTGTGGAGACAATAAAATCCTTGAACTTGATGAAGGAATCTATCTTCTGATCAAACCATTCCTTCGATCATTGGATGACTTCCACGGTTTCTCTCTTTTATATTACTTGAGTCCTAAGTTCATAGAGTGAGGGAAAGAGGGGAAGACTGTGATGCTTATATTCAATATGAACAAGTTGTTCCATCACTTCATTTTACTCCATGAACTAGTTCAATTTTGAAAATTTCTAATTTTGGTCTAAGATCCATACACATGTAGTTACCGTATTTGATTCAAATTCATAATTGTAACTAGAATAACTAGTCCCATTGAGTTGTGTGATGAAATCCTATTGAGGGTGAAAGTTTTTGAAAGTTATAATTCTCTATGATTGTAAAAGATGCCCTAGTGTAATAGTAGATATTGAGAGGAAGTGATAGAGGTGACAATGTTGTCGATGTACAAGTGTGACACTTTTAATGAATAGATTACTAAGAGATAGGAAAGATACACCCTTATTTTTTTTTATTTTCAAACTTCACAGGCATGACAAATGAGTTATTTACCTACTTACTTCAATCATATTGATTTTGTCACTTAAATAACTAGGGAGTGATGAGGACAAGGATATAGCTTGAGAGCTGATGTTAGGGAAAGTAGAGAACTCAATAAAATGGATCCGTAATTCTTAAATTAGCAAAAATACTGACGAAGAGATCAGGTAGATAGAATCTTCACTTTTTCCTTAAACGTAGTCTTATGACGAAAGCAATGCATATCACCCTATACAAATGGTAGTTCTTCCAGGTACGTGAGAACATATAATTTCATAGGTGGGGGGTTTTCTAAGATGACATTTGAAGAAGTCGTTATGCGCCTTATAGCCTTTTGTTAAGGAAAGAGCATAACAGATAAGAATTCCAATGAAAAATTATGGTGGAAGGAAACTAGAGCAACTGTTGATAAGTTATCCACAATGATATGTCCCCGTAAGATATCACGGATTTCCTTTCGAGGAAATAAGGATGCGAATAATCCATCTGTAATGAAACTCTTTTCCCACTCCAATTCAGCTTTCTCAGTAGGATATAACATCTAAATATTCTTCATGGAATTACTTTTGGGGGAAAAATATTCTTAGAACATGAGAAGGTTTCTTCCCTTCATTAGCCACAAATTTATTAATAGGCCTTGTAAGTATGATTTAGTCTTTCCCCACTCCTATGATATGAATTTCCTTTGTGATACGTTATGTCAGGTATCGTGAGATATTTTAAACACTGTGAGACACTTGGGAGTGAGGGACTACAAATATTCACTTTCTCTTCTCATAAGGATCATGAATTACTTCATAGGTTGTCCATCGGCAATGTTTGGAGCTCAAAACTGCACATACCCTAAAGTCAAGATAACTAGTATTTTAAGGAAACATAGGACTATCTCTAAGTTGTGGGGCCTCTTACATAGGGAGACAAAAATCACATAATGTTGGTTTACTATTACTATTCTAATGCTAAAAATAAATCCTAATTATTGAAATGAAAAATAATAATCCTAACTAACTTCCAAAATGTCCAGGGTTAGACGGAGATAAATGAAATTAAGTACTAAGGTAAAGGGGGCGTGATGATATCACCAAAAAGAGGGTAGTCACTCTCCTATGAGTGAAAGGGAAAACAGAAAAAAAGTGGGAGAGAGGGGGAAGGAGTGCCACGCCACAATAAGCACCATGTTCGACCCATGGATTTCCCACACATTTTAAAAACACATGAAAAGGGGAACTGTAAGCACGAAATCACACACAACATGCCAAACAATGAAACATAGAGGAAATGTAGGCAACAATAGAAATGAGAAAAAGGGGGTGTATAGAGTGCACAGAAACCTGATTTTATTACCTTAGAGAATGTAAATTGTAACATTCATGGGATAAGGAAAGGACTACATTGCAAGACCAAGTTCAAGCTCTGAAACAAACACTCATGGAAGTTGGCAACCATTTGTACTATATGTGGTCATTATCGAAAAGAAGGAGGACTCCCATTCCAATTTGTAAGGCTCGATAATTTATAGAATTAAAAAGGATAGAAAGAGGGGTAGAAATAAAGAGGGAAAATCATATTTGAAATCCAACCATAACAACACGAAATAAATTCCAATAGATCCACCTAAAAGACTACGATGTGATTCCCCATGCTTTTGGCTTGAGAGGAGGAAGGAGATAATACTCTTTTAATAAAAATAGTGGTAAAACTCAATTAGATATCTATATTAATGGAGAAGCATTTCGCCCATTCTTACCTACAAAATTCACCAAATCAATTTTAAATGATCTAGAGTGAAATAGCCCATGTCATCATCTTTCCAATAATACTAAGAGCATACAGATCTGAAGCCCTATAGAAACATTTATGATGTCTAAAAATCAACAGTGAAAATGGACATGATATTTGTGTGTGCCAACTGATTGATTCACGGAACGTTACCTTCCTTAGTAATTTTGAGTTTCTTCTAAGTGTCTCACGCTAGTTGGTTACAAGGAACAATACCCAGGTGGAAAGGTTTTATATGTTGCGTGAAACAACCTCAATTCTGTAGATTTCACAGACACAATGATGAATGGGGAAGAGTATACGTAGGTAGTGTGAGAGTCAGAGGCAACTAAAGAGGAAAGTTTAGATAGGTTTGAAAAAGGAATGGCATGAGATGCATGAGAAAAACTACATACCTGTAAAATGATACAAAAATGCAAGTGGTTGTTGGGCATCCAAATGAAGAATGAGCACCCGAGGATCGAGGAAAGGGCATGAAGAAAAACCAGATGGAAAGGAATTTTTACAGTGCGTAGATGTAAAAAGAAAGATGCAAAAAAGAAAGAAAGAATAAGGAAATGCATGAGCTTAAGGAGGAAGGGCATGGCAGGCATGAGGCAGACAAGAAATTTATCGCATTTTGAATGGATGGAAAGTCTACAGGGTTTCCGTTAGAACGGTGGCAAGGCGACTAGAAATGAAAGAGAGCACCACGAGGAATAGGTATGGAAGGTGGTAATGTAAAGATGAGAATAATAAGTGGAAGGAGGAACGAATATAGAGCTGGTGTGTAAGAGGGATTAAAGGAAGAAATACGCACAAGGAAGAAGTGGGCGGGGTGTATAAGGGCACAGAAGAACTACAAACCAAAAGAATATGTGTCAATGAACGTCAGAGTGCACACACCCGATGAAATTGAAATTCAGAGTTTCGATGAAGAGTAAGTGTTAAAATAACTAGGGGGTTTATTTTGGATAGTAATGTTGGTGATTTTAGGGTCATTATGCCTATTAGAAAAAAAGCATATCAGTAGCTTAGAATTTCATTGAATTGGGTTATGGAGTCTTCTAGAAATATGAAATTTCGATCTACAACTTTGAAGAACACCCTTGTTGTCACTTGTAGAACTATGAATTTCTTATCAAAAATGCCTACTGTCATAATAGGGTCTGACATTAATCATGAGAGTGGGGAATGTGCACAATTTTTGGAACTACCCATTGTGGGGAAACTAATTGTCTCCCAAGAAGGACAAAAGGGGGTGATGTGTAGGAGTGCATGGAGAACAAAGAACAACAAAAGCCAGAAGGAGTGCAATGAAACAACAAGAAGCACAACTATATAAAAAATATGAAAAATAATACCTGTCCAAGGGGGAACATGCAACGTTGTGCGAGGAAACTTTTTTTTCTTGAAAGCAAGCTAAACTTACCCTATAATAACCAAGGGTTAAGAAAAATCACCCAAATATACAAGATAAGGGAGTAGTTGCCTTTCCTAAAAAAATAGAGAGCATGTGATGATTTGGGTTTTGAAAATGGTATGTGAAAAATTCAAAAAATTGACTTAAACCTTGTCTTCCACCAATCTCTTCAAAGTATCAACAAAAAATTGAACACTCCTTTATTATTTATGCATGTGGATCTAGGAGCATTGTTTACTTACCTTCGCATGTAAAAACTACTATATGATCTGAAATGAGCACGACGGGGAAAATGTTTTTGGCTCTAAATAGCCAAAAATTGATTAGGCAATGGCCTGTATCCTTTTGATTCTCCTAGTTCTGGAGTTAAGTCCCAAAATGGGATTATATGTATATTTTCCTCCTAAAGAATATTTTTAGCTGGGTTGGAAATTGATATTTTCTTCTTTTGGAAACAACTGGTTCAAGGATATTACCTTCTCCTTACCAAGAAAGAAGTTTTTGTAATTCAGGCCTCTCCTCTCCTATGATACAACTCCCTTTAATCAAATTTAGCTACCCAAACTGTCCTTGCTATCTCGTGAGAATCTTCGAATATGAAGTAAGATTAAACATGCAGGAGTAATGGGGGTTAAGGTATTTCAATAGAACACGTTGATCACTTGGAATCTAGCCTTACCCTTTTGTCTTACATCTTCACCCTCCATTCATCAATTTTTTATTAAAACAGAGGAAGTTTTTAATGGATGGGCCATATCTCAAACACATTGATTCATAATCAATCCATTCTTCAATTAGTATATGATATTTTCAAGGAATTCACCCACCCTAGCTGAGTTGATGAATTTGGAGAATTTTGAATGATAGGCCCCTAGGAGTGAATCTCCTTTATCTAAACTCATCCATCCAACCTTGAAAGTGGAATCTGATTACATTTCTCAGATTCTCCCTGTTGGGACCTTTTAGCAGATGTGCCTCCTATTATCAAGAAGATGGAAATCATATTTCGAGCTATGAAATTTTCAATGATCTTGTCTTGGGAGGAATGGGTCCCCAAGAAAAAAAATCATTGAGGTACTTGTTAATCTCATGATTAATGAAACCTCGTGGCTTACAACTTTGTGGCTCGGGAAAAAGTTAATCTATTTTTTATCGGAATAGAAACGGACTAGCTCTTGATGAGCGTATAAGAGGTTATAAAATTGGGAGGTGAAGTGAAATATTTTCAATGAAGAAGGATGAGAAATTATCAGAAAAGCGGGTGGAAAATTGAATAAGGGAGGGGAGGGGAGGCAGGATAGATGGAGAAGGGGAATCCATTGGAGGGGACGTTACAAAACATCTGGAATATTAAAGTGGGTTGAGATGGTGTAAAATTTGGAGGAGGAAGGGATGTTATTGGTGCTATGTAGGATTTACCTTGAAAAGGGTTTCTACAACTGGAGTGATAACCTCAATTTCTTAAGCCACTTATCTATTTGGTGGGGTTCCATTTTGCAATAATTTAGCTTCTATTGAGGGTTGATTTCCATTTGGCACATAGGGCAACCCATTGTAGGGCTACCTAAATAAAGTTTACCTGACCTATTAGACAGGAACTATGATGTGTACCATGTTCTCCTCCATTTTTTTGATTGCTCTGAAAGAAACATTCTTGTCTGAAGTTTCCGCCATCACCTATATATCCTTTTTCTTAGAAACCTTATGGTTAGGAGGATAACTATATATATCACTAGGGTTTGGGTTATACATATATTAGTCATGTTGGGCTATAAAAACTAATCTAGATGAGGATTTGACCATCTGCAGATGGAGGGAACTATTATCCTCTGAATGAAATGGGGATTCTAGGAGGGGAAGAATCCTGGATTGCATAAATTCATGACGGAGGAGGAAAATTAAAATTATTAAAAGAAAGGAAAGGGATAAAGAAGAAAGTGAATGCCTGTTTTAAAAGAGAGAAGGGGTGATTTGAATCAATGCAATCACAGATGGCTAAGAATAGCCTCAAAAGATAAAACTTACCAAGAACACACAAAAAATTGGTAAATTAATAAACAGGTTGCCTTCATCCCATGGTGTTACTAGGTCAAACGTGACTGTTTCTCAACTTTCGCTCAAAATATATACCTCAATTTCAATTGGGCCAATGTCTTGCATGGTGGTGCTCATTTTCTATGTTTTCTTTCCTTAGTATATGGCATGCAGAGAGTGATGAAACCAATAGATATAGGTTAGGATCTCTAGATGTATTGAAGGATTCCTCCAAAGGGTGGATCATAGAAATAAATACATGAATCTGATGAGATGAAGTGTATATCATGCAAACTGGGTACGACTGGTTTGTAAAAAAAACTATGGAGCTACAAATTGCACCCACCCTGAGTCACAACTCCGGGCTTTTAGGCAAACATAAAACTATCCCCAAGTTAGGGGACCTTCTGCACGGAGACAGACCTCTGATTAACGCCAGTTCTCTACATATTTCTAACACTAAAAAATCCCTTGCTAGAAATGAAGCTTGCAAATCCTAAAAATGGCATTCCAAGGAAAAAAAGTTAGAAGGAAATACATGAAATGGAAATCCATTCTAAAGGATGGTCCATAGCCACCATAAGAGGGTTTATCTGCTCCATAGGGAATAAAAGTGAGAAAATATGGGAGAAGATGGTTAGAAGAAAGGGCGCGTTGCTAGATGAACAAACACATTTAGACCCACCTTCTCACACATTGAAAAGAAAAGAAAAGGTGACCTACAACAAAAAACAAAATGCCCACAAAAGATGCCATAAACACAAAAAAGTTAAGGCCAAGACACAATAGAATGAAAAATGGAAGACAAAAGAGCCCAACAAAACTTGAATTTTTTTTAGAGAGGCACTTCAATTCTTACCCCCCCAACAACACAATTCATGGAATAAGGTGAGACTTACATTTAGAGATAGAAATTCAAGGTTGAAACTATGATTAGTCGGCCACCATGTTGGAATGGTGTCATTAAAACAAAGAGGGATTCCCTTTCAAGAGAAGAGCTCTACAATTATCGGAAGAAGCAGGAAATAAGAAGAGGAGAAGAAAGAAGCAGGGAAACTTGGATTCTGAAATCCAACCACTAACAAAATATAATTGAATTCTGTAGATTCCACCAGAATTGTCAGCTGCACCCTCCCCATATTCTTTTGGCTTGTACTAGAAGGAAAGAGGTAATTTGTGAATCTAATAAAATGTTTAGTGATTAGTATATGCATTAAGGTTAGAACATTTCCATTTATTTGCCTATCAAAATCTACAAAAATATATTTGAAACAATATGGGGTGTATAGCCATTTAGCATATTCAAATAAGACCAAAGATGCATAGATCTGAGTACTGTAGAAAAATATTTGCGTTCTTAATAGACATTCCACATAAGACCTGTAAAGCCCATGGGATTGAAACAAAATTGACTATGTGATTGGATAAATGTCCTAGTTTTTTTTCATTCTACCACCCATGCTTACGCACTAGTGTTGCACGGAACTGTTACATGGTGTGCATTATATGTTATGGAAACACACTCAAGTCATATAGATTGCCACAGGCACATTGGCTAACACAGAAAAGGTCACTAGGTCAATGTGAGCACAAGAGAAACGAAGAGAAAAGTAGAATAAGTCACGTCGTTTAAAAATGGACGATGCAAAAGATAGGAACGAAAATTGATGGAACATGAAAAAATTTACAAGTGTGCATGAGAATCACACTTAATGAGCACATGAGAATTAGAGAAAAAAGGGCATTGAGGCAAAGCCAGACATAAACTAGGTATGTGGTTGAAAAGATATGAAAGAAATATATGGAAAATAAAAATGAGTGTAGGAAGGACTACATTGAGCTCAAGTGTATGGAATCATGTAGGAGGGCATGTGGGGGACTTATTCTGATTTGGATGGAAAGTCTATAGGGTTGTACAAAACTTTTCCACTTAGGATAGTGGGAATCAAACGTGAGCATGCAAGAGGAAGGTTCGAAAGTGGGTAAATAGAAAATAAATATAAAGGGGATGGGAGGAATTAAGTTTAGGCATGTTGCTGAGGGAGAAAAGAAGAAGGAAGCCAAAAGGAAGCAAGTGGGAAGGGTGATGTAAGAACTACAGCATAGCAAAACTGGGGTAAGGGAACCGCAAAAGGGGGCGCACCTAGGAACTTGAAGTCTAGAGTCAAACGAAGAAGATGTAAGTTATCAAAATAATAGGGGGGTAAATTTTTCAAACAGGAGAGGAAAAATTAAATTATAGGAAGGATAGTTGGTGACCTTTCTGCTGGAATAACACACTCAAAAGGATTATCGATGACTATTCACAAGTTCTTCCGAGCATTCTATTTCAAATTCTCCGAATCCAGTTGAGTGACATCATATCTCCCCCACACAAGGATATTTGGTAATCATGGGTGAAATGGACTCCAGGCCTGAGTATGTAAATTTAGAATGCCATAAATAACATATATTTTTAGAGTTACGATGCACCACATACATTTTGAACTCAACTCCAAAAAACCTTTCCATTTTGAGACAGGTCCTACCTAGGACTGCGTAGTTTTAGTAAGTTTTCATTTATTTTTGCCCTCTGATGTTTCTTTCTCATTTAGAGGGGGTACAAATGATGAAAATTCTATTTTATAAAAGATACTATTTTTAGGAAATCGATTAATCTGAATACTTGTTATTTGAACATGTGTAGGGAGGGGTTTAGGTTGATACAAAACACTATAAAAAATTATGTTTTAGAAAGTTATTTCCTTCTTCAAAGTTTTTTTAAAACATTGTCAGCCATGGATCTTGTTATAAATGAAAAATAAAGTTTATGGTTTGATATTTTCAGCTTATACCATGAAAAATACAGAAACATTCAAATGTATTTGCTTTGACCAATTTATCTAGGGATTAAATTTTAGGGAGGAAGGGAGGAAAGATTTTGATAAGTTTTCATTTGAAATAGATGGCACAGTGAGAGGAGATACGAGAAATGTTTTTTTGATGGTGATGGATGTCTCGAATTCGTGCAAAATATTGACAAAAATGGAGTTTGTAGAATGTCATTAGAACTTGACATGAAAAATTGTACTAATTGATTGAAGAGGGAGAAAAATTCAATTTGTAGGGTTTCCTGGACCCACCTGGAGACACCAAATTAGATACCAGAGTTATAAAAATTTACAAAAATAGGGTTAAGGTCTCACTTTTTTGTCCCCTTTATTCCTAGGGGTAATTTGAGATAGGTTAGGAAGAAAATTTGGACTTGAGAGTCAAGCGAAGTAGGAATGAGGTTGCGGGGGGATATGGGTCCACGTGGGACTGAAAAGGGTGGATGAAATGACTAGGGGGAAAACATGGGAAGAGAGGGGTCACAATTTTGGGTCCCTTGGGGACAGTTGGGAGAGTTAGGAGGAAAATTTTTTTACCTACGGGTGAGGAATATGAAGGGATAAGTGGCAGAGTGAGATCATGCAATCTTGAGGCCGAGACATTGAAGTTGTAAAGTGAAAAAAATATATCTGACCAAGGGGGGTTGCATAATTTTATGTCCCTTCTTCCCTTTGTCCCCTTGGGGGCATTTGATAGTTGAGATTAAAAGTGGAAACTTTCTAATTCTACAAAAAAAAATTATATTAATCAGTCCAAAGTGGGACCAACGAGGACGATTAATTATACCTCGGGATCATGAGAAAGTGTTGTGGGTCAATAAATATATCAGTTTTACTCAAAACACTTTGTGATATAAATCAAACCATTTTTTATAATTATTATTTCCTTCAAACTGAAAAATGTCTATCCTATTCATCTCGAACCTACAGGGGGTAGCATAAAGTTTGTCAAATATCTCAAGACAACCTTTAATCCTTAGAAAAAAAGTATGTTTCACACTTAAATCGGGTTCTAAGATATTTCTAATCGATATGTTATTTCTTCTAAATCCTTCTGGGAAACTATTGGAATGCATCCCAAAGATGTAGGCTTTCACATTAGGACATGCATGTCCACGGCAAGGAGAAGACGAGGTGGCGACAAGTTGTTCCTTAATCATATGTGTTTACCCATAATTTGCCTAAATTACTTAGAAAGAGGACAAATGACGAGCCAAAAGCACCCGCAGAGACGGGAGAGGGGCCTATTGAACATTTCCTTGGGAAGATGTTTCTATCTTGAGAATCCCAAAAGTGGCATTTTTATTCCTCCAAGGCAAGTAGTGATTTAATCAATTCACAAGAATTTCAATCATACTGTATAATCATCCCTTAACAATGAAATAAAACCTTGAAAAAAATTGTTATATTTCCTCTAATAGGGGGGTGCTCAGGATACTGAGAGACGTATGGGCCAAAGGAAGCATTTGCATTGATGGAAGTATGATTCCAGTCATGGGCTAAGTTTTCATGATCAAAGTTTCAATTTTCCTGTTAGACATTTTCATGACAAAAACGGTATCAAAGCGGAAACATACATTAGTGTCCAGGACACTTTTTTTAAAGAAATAATGTTTTTTATCATATTTTTGTGTTGGTTGTTGGAATGTTGAAAAAATGAAACCTTTAACACTGAGGTAGTTTTAAAAAAACAGATAGGGAAATTGATCTTAAAATCAAAATGTAATGAAAGTACTATAAATAAATGTGCAACAAGAAATCACAAAAGAGATGTAAAATATGGAAGAATACACATGTTTATTTTTGGGGTCGATTGTGGTCCCATTCTTTTGCTTTAGTGATTCTATATTTTTTGAACTCTCTAAAGAAAAATGAGGTGACCAGTCCCTAATTTTTCCAATGGGAATTAGTTGTATTTAGGTGTACCATCCAAACATATTAATGCGAAGATAAGAACCAAACCAAAAGAGGAACTAAATAGCCCCACAAATTAATAATATCATTTATCAAATTCATTTAACATCATTGTGATATTTCCCTTCAAGTGGAAAAAAGGTATAGAAAAATTCCTACAAAGAACTTAGTCACTTTGATACCATCCATACCACACACCATCAATTGCAGACTATAAAGCCCAAAATTTTGAATTATGGACACATAATAGGAAAGAGAAATAAGATCCCCGTTACTCTTGGCATTGTGCACACCACTTAGTATAAATTATTTAGAATGAGAATGTAAAATATGAGTGGAGAAAAAGGATAGTCATGCCCCCTAAAGTTACCCAAAAATTGAAGAGGAAACTGAAACAGTACCATACCCTTGAATTTTTTCCAAATTGAGTGAACAATGGGTTGACTCCATATGTAAATAATGTAATAATGATTGGAAATATGAGACTCTATCTAGTGAGGATCTGAGAAAATTCCAAATAGGAACAAACCTAATGTAGGGTCATAACCATCTTATTGTACAAAATTCGGTTATACGGTATTGGACCCCTATATATTGAAAATTTCTTGTGCATAAGTATGACTATGAAGAATTATTATTTTCTCAGCATATTTCTAGGTAGGCAGATGCTTGTATCTGTGAAATGTAAAATAAAACCCAAATATTTACCTACTCTTTTGAGTATGTGCAAAGAATAATTGAGCATGTGGCTCAAAATTAAAATAGTAAAGCTATAGACTAAGTATCTTAAAAAATGTATATAGCGTTTGAATTGAATAATGCGGTGGAAACCAAGAATAATTGGTTCCGATAAGGGGGATTCACATTGTATAGCCATGCCCCCCCCCCACAACCCCCAAAAAAGTATTAAAAAAAACAAGGAAGCATGATAACAAGAAACAATGTCAATACAAAAAAAAAAAAAAAACAGTATATAACATGATGTATTATGTAGAAGAAATTGCATAAAATATGAAAAAAGTGCAAAAAGAGCAAGCAATGTTACACAAAAATAAAAAGTCCTAAAAAGCATGCCACACCTACATGTCACAAGAGGAGGTAAAGCCCCTTGTGCCTTGATTGCAAAACAACAGATATATAACCATATGCAAAGGCAAAATACACCAAACAATTAGACACCCATAGGTCACACGACTGCACACACATACAATAAACTAGAAAGCATGTTAGGAAAAGTTAAGTGTAATCTAAAATGATGAAAAATAACATAGTAATGATATATAAAAGAAAACTAGCAGGAATTGTTTGGGGTCACAAGAACACATGGTTATCATGTTAGTCGAATCATATAATAATACACAATATACATATGTAATCCATCATTAATGAGGAAATAACGGAACTATAATAGAAAATAAACCCTAATTCGTATGTAAAAGGATATCCCCTAGAGGAAGTATTCTGGAAAAGGGTAGGCATAAACCTATAATATGTACTACTCTATGAATGTCCTACATCATGACGATATACGCACATGAACACCTGTGTGTAAAGAAATAAATGGTTATCTATACAAACAGAAAAAGTAAACAAACATGTAAATGTGAATTTAAAGCATTGTATGTTATAACAACGTCTCTTGATTTGTTGATTTTCGAAATATTTGAATGTTTTTATATTTGTAGGCCTTCCTGGGGACCTAGAATGAAAACCTATTTCTCAAAAATAGAAGAAGGGTGATTCCAATAATTTCCTGGGGGTGGGGGGGGGGGAGGGGGGAAAAGATAGAAGATTGAAACTAAAGGATGGGAAGGAAATAATCCCCCTAGTGTTGTCTGAAAAAGTTTGAGGGGGGTTAAGGTATGCCAAAATACTCCCTCAAAAATCAACGTGAAAAAATAAACAGAGTGTTATCATCGGAAATGGGGGGGGAATAACATCTAATACATCTAACAATAATCCTTAAGTAGGTAAAAATTGTTGAATATGATAGGGGGTCAAGATTGAGGTGTCATAGGAATTTGAATCAAGTGTAAGTGGAACAATCATGGTGATATGTCTGAAAAATCCCTACGAGGAAAAATAATAAAAAATAACATAGCACTGAGTATAATGTGATGTGTGATGCCTACATAGTGACTCGAAGAGTGAGATATCTTGTAATACTATGAGACACTATGAAGTGAGCTGGGATATAGAATATTTGTGTAATAGGTTGTCAGAGTGGTGAGCCAACTAGAGTAATGTGTGTAAAGGAAAACCCTAAGAGGAAACCAAGAAAGCCATCAAAATTTATGTGGTGCAAGTGGTAAACTGAATTCCTATCATGTGACATAGAATAATGTGAATATATATTTTAAACCAAAGGGACTCTATATGAGAGTGGGAGACTAGTGCAAGTGAAGTTGTATGTGAAATAGGAGAAATGTTATAGATGCACATAGAAACTAAATAAGGAGGAAGTATTCTAGGATACAAATCTTGAAAAGGAATACCTCAAAATACAAGGTTTTTGAAAACTTTATAATGATGAATAAACTTGCTACACTGATGCATAATAGATGGAACATCCCTAAATATAGTGAGGTGGAACACTATATGTAATAAACAAGTAACAATAGATGTGAAAACCATAAATGAAGATGTTGTATCATATATCCAACTATGATTGGTAGGGAAAGCATCCAAATGTCAAATCATAACTTAAGTGTAAAAATCTCAAAAGGAATTCCATAGAGTGAAGGAATGGCAATACAAAAATAAATTATCTTTTCTAAGGGGGTAATCAGGACACCTTGATAAGCTCTAATGAATAGAGACTTGGAGTACACATAATGGGTCATAAAATATCAATTCATTGATATCATAATCATCAAAAGAAATTATTGGTGGGGATTATGACGTGCAGAGTAAATATTTATTAATATAGCCTCAAAGTATATGGTTAATAACATGGATATAGTGGTACCGCAGATTCACGCGTGATGTGAACTTTTCAAATATATGTTTCATTAATATGAGTAGGAAGTGGATATTGAATATGTTAAATTAGAATTGGTATTGGGAAGTTTAGAAGATCAGTAAGATATTCATATTCAATTAACTTAGAGTCAATAACATCGAATGAGGTTTCATAACTTAATAATCTAGTCGCTAATAAGTGGCAATACATCCATGATAATTACAAGAAGCATGATTATTAAATATTACTTTGAGGGCTTACTTCTAACAACCTCATATGTAGGAGGGAGAGACACATTTTCATCAAGGAACTTATTTCAGAACCATGTATAGAGGACAGGGTAAATGTATAAATGGTATCTTATAGGTTGCAATGGGAGCTTGTAAGGTTGAGAATAGCCTTGCAATACTTTAAATATACCTTTAGGGTCATAGATTTCCTTTAAAATATATTGTATTTGAACTGAAATGGATGGATAGGGGAGATAACAAACATACTTAAGTTTTTCATTTGTTGTAATATCGTAGCTTCATGGTATTTATTGTACAGACATAGGGGTGGAAATATTTAAACTTATCAAAACCCGACCATTCTTACAATGGAGTAAAACAAACATGGGAGACAAAGGTATTGCAATCATGGTTAACTATAGCTATTTTATCTGTAATAAGTGTGATAATGTAAGACATTATCATTAGATGCTCAGCATATCCTTGTTTGAGTTGGGGTATTGTGCATAATATATTTATCCCAATTTTATTTAAAAATTATGCGAAAAAATTATTTTCAATGTAGTAAAAGAGTGGAGACATGTGTGGGGAGATTCATAAAACCATTGCAAAAAAAAATTCTAAAACCCATTGGAATAGACTGAGTAAGAATATATCATGAGATGCATATTCAAGGAAAGTAACATGCAATAATCGAAGATGTTGCTCTCGGGGATAAACTTAATCATTGTAAAAGTACTAAATTATATAGCAGGGTCAGTTTGTGCTATAGGATCCAAATTGTACCATATAATTCTACACACAAGATCTAACATGCACTCTAGGAATATTTTGATTCACTTTTCTTGTAATCTATTGCATTTCCTTTGTAAATTTTAAAGTCTATTCAAGTAAACATAATATAAATGATAAAATAATGTAGTAAGTGGATCTTGTGATTCAATTAACTTTCAAAATTAATTGAAAATTCATATAATTTCTGTTAAAGAGGATTAGTGTTCTATAACTAGCAAATACACATTGGAGAATTGCAATTATCTGATTCTATGTGGAATCTAATAGGTTGTGAGTGATCTAAATATAGGACCAAAGTAATATAAGACTAAAAATGTTTCTTTACAACAACTATCGCCTGAGACAAAAAAACTTGGTTCAATACCATACAACTAGGGTCAGAGAATCCATATAGTCTAACCCTTATGTATGGGTGTTGGACCTTATTTGGAATCTGGTTGCAACTCTTTAGTGTGTTTTTTTCCCCAAAAATGAGTTTCATTGTGTTCTGATATTATTTTCTAGCCTTAAACTGGATCTGAAATCTTTCAAAACGAAAACCCGGTTAGGGCAAAGGACCTTCCAACAAAGGCAAATTTCTAGGTGGGTTGTGGGTCCCTTGAGGTTTATCCATCACCCTACTATTAAAGAGGGCTCAAAAACATGTCATTCTATAGCATCTGATATCTACCGTATTACAATAAAAAGTGGAAATCATTCTTGGAAAATCATTTGTTTGAGTTTTAAGTTTTTCAAAGACTTGGGGAATTGCAAGTTTTATATTGTAGAATGCTATGGAGAGTTCTCGTATTGGAAGGAAACATCCTAAAACTAGAGCAGGGCTTATGTTATAATGAATTTTCATGATTTATTCATAGTGTCGAGATTTGGATGTAGGTACACTTCTTTTCGTTCTTTTATTGTGAGGATTTGTAAAGTGTCAGGTCCCTAAATGATAGATTTTACTTTCTTATAATGTTTGAGAGGTTTATTCAATGACAATACCATCCAAGGGGATATATTTCTCATTAATAATGTGATTAGACTTGAAAAATAGCCCAAAGTTATGTTAATCCAAAATTGGATGGTAGGGTCATCACTTGTAAAAGTGTACAACACGATGAAAAATTGTTATTTAACTCAGAGGGAAAAAAACATGTTTTGGAAGGGTGGGGCATAGGATGGATGTTCTGTATGGCAAGCCATCAAATTATCTAGTGAATTTCACTCCTAAATCATCATTATAGAGGGTACGAGAAAACAAATAAGAAACACACATGAACTCTAAAAACACAATGGATAGATTTACAAGGGGCTTAGATAAAAGTGTTAGGGCCACATACTAAGGGAAGTCATCCTTTAAACTAGTTCAAACCTAGGGTTTTAAGGCCCATAGCTAAGATACAGAGAGAACAATTATAATCTATATGAATTTTGGCTGGGGGGGGGGGAAGATAAGTATGGATGATATTAGCTAAGGGAAAACATACATAATAAGCTTTATTAATTGAAAGTGAGGAAAGTAAGGAGCTGATCAGAGTAAGAGCACTATGGAACTAGTATCAAATAATGTTAAAACAACGAATATAGGAAAAATTAGGTAAGGAGATGAAACTAATCTAGGTTGGTAAAATGACATAAAGCTAGTTTTATAGCAATCACATGACCATATAGGTGGTAATTTATGCATCGATCTTTCAAATAAGAAAAAACATGCCGCGAGATGAATATTATTAGATGAAAAAGGGGAACACAGTTCCTATCCAAGACTCATTGTATCTGACCCATTAGTGCAAGGAAAAGAAATTTTCAAAAGAGGCAGAGTATCTCATTAATCCAAATAAATTGCAAGATGAACCAAAATCGAAGTGACCAAAATGTGAAGTTGGCACTAGATAGAAGAGAATAATGTTCCTAAAGTAGAGATTCCTTATTTTTAATTTTTAAAGTTATAGGTATATATAGTATGCCCATCATTATAGGTGATGCCATCATCAACCAAGAAAAACCCTTTCACCAAAAACCATCACCCTGAGGTGAGGGAATATAAACCAAGTCATAGTTAAATGAGGTGATGTGAATACAAATCGAATAGAGGTAAGTAGATCATGGACATGGAAAAAAAACAACGTGCAAATGGTGAAGATATAAGTAATATTCGAGTTGTAATGTGTGTAGACATAAGGGGACAAGGAGTAATAGAAAATTAGGACTAAGGCAAGGACCAAATAGCATTCTCTCTTGTGTAGTTGTCTCAAACCCATAATGATCACATGAATAAACATTCCCCATTCCAGTCTGCCCTAAGGCACCCGCTCAAAAATAAGATGCTCATGTCCCTATCTACCATAACGGAAAACTCTTCAGTAGTAAAACTATATGAAGATGACAAAGGAAAAATTTAAGTGTACACATATGCTCAATCATTTGAACACCACACTTCTACAATAGTGTGAAACATGGGGTGGTCAACAGAATGAAAACAATCGTAACACCAAAATCAATAAGATGTGTGAAATAAGTATAAAAATAAATATTGAACCGACCGCTGAAAATGAAATATACCCACCAATGTTGTCCTGCAGTGTCACTCAATATGACCATGTGCAGGTGTAACAATGTGCCACAATAACTGGAGAAAAGAAAAACTAAAGGAAACAATAATATCATTCTATAAAATAGACCTAAATAAACCTAGCTGGGACCTCTGGGATGGATGTCATGTCAATAGGGTCAAGATGTCATAATGTCCCTAGATAGCGTTATGGTGTATGATGTCATAAAATAGGCAAAAATTAAAATATCATCCAAAAGTATTGGTAATAGGTCAAAATAAATGGCATGAGATTATGATCAAAAAAAATAAGGGACAGGCGTGTTTAGTAGATTAAGAGGAAATGATGGTAATTGATGCGTTAGGTTTATCACAAATGAATTGAATAGAAATTTTTGTTTTACTGTGGAATTTTACTTTTATTTTTATATTTCTATTTTTGGAATTAGAGGAAGAGCTTTGGAATCCAAATGTGGGTTAGGTTTTGTTTTTAAACATCCATGCATGAATACGACAGGGTTTTGGTTGATGGAGGATTCATAGGTGGACCACATGGTGGGGTGTAACTATGGTTATATGGTGCCATTTAATTTCGTTTATGAGATTAGTGAGATTAGTAGTTTTGGTTTTTTAGAGTTTTAGTACATTATTTTTGTCAACATTAACATTCAGTAGGTAGGTTAGGAAAAACTACAAGTTGGTTGAGAGGGATTTAATTTATATTTTGATCTTTTTTTTTTGCATTTGAAACTCACATTTTGAGTAATGGCCACTTTTTTCATACGCAATCTTCCCCTTTGCAAATAAAGGGCAACGAAATATGGATGTTAGAAATTTTGTTTCGATGAATGGTGGTTAGTGAATGTTTTGTAAGGGGAAGAGGGTGCTAACTAGGAGGGCGATGGGTAGCGAAAGATGTTGCAATAGGTTCGTAGATTTGATACTTCATTCCAATTGCGTTCATACATTTAATGTTTGTCCTATTTTCATTTTGATACGGTAGAGCAAATGATCTAAATTTTTTTGGGAATGTAGATGTACCTATGTTGAGTTTTATTGATTATTGGATTGACACAAGAAGAGGGTGACCGAGTGAAAGGTTTGGATTTGGTGACATCATACAGAGGCCTAGATACCATTGGAATCTGGATTTATTAAGATGTTCCAAGCACATGGGAGGACCAATTCAACACCGTTTGGTAGTGGATATGATAGGATACCATGGAGCGATAACGTCCACTTTTTAGAGAATTTTCATGGTATTATGGGGTTATTAATTAGAGACATCCTCAGTATTATAATCTATTTTCAAAATGTCGTGTTGAAATGGAGAGAGGAACTATCCATATGAGGCTAATAAGAGTGATACATAGTGAAAAAGCATTTGGCTATGGGTCTGACTCAGCACAATGTGGGAATGAAAGGATTCAAAAATTCCAAGAAGCTAGTGATTTGTATCATAATGTTCATGTATAGGTGGTCAAAGGTAGGTGGATCCATTCCTATTTTTTCTGGATTTATTGTCTGTACATATTTGTGATTATGGAGTTGTTTTCAGTTCGTTAGGGCAAACCATAATGGGTGTAGTTATTTCATGATTGTATTATAGGGTTTGCGCAGGGGAGAAAGGGTATTAAGAACCATTATTTTATCTTAAATCTTAGATCCCTGCAATTTCTCTCGATATAGTGAGAGTACACCACATATAATAATAGATTTACTCAAGAGTGCTTAGTGGGCATAATGAGGTTCACTTGTATTAATTACATAACATTAGCACAGATGAGTAAAGATGATGGTACATGGAATTACTACATATGGAATGTGGAATCAGGGGCCCATTGGGGCCCATGAATATTTGTAGGACACCATCACGAGGTGATGGAACATTACCATATATTGGGTGGAGACACATGTAATGAGAAGTATCCCTGGACAATTTTTGGTGGACAATCACTGATGGTGATACCCCATACCACCCTACCAAAATATCATTTTCAACGACACTAGAAGAGTGTAGGGACAATTACAATCATTATGACCCTTTATTAATATGTGGACCCCCCCCAAAAACTATAGTCAAGAGGAAGCATAGGCATTGGTGGATGACTCAAGGACCACCACAGATATATTTGGAGTAGTTTATAGGAGGGATTCAATAAAGGATCCAAGGTAAAAGGTCCACAAAGTGGGGGGGTACATGGAGAAGAGTTGGTCCTTAGTACCAGGAGGATTAGTTCAGAACAAGCCAAACATAGGGCTAGAGAGTCTAATAGGTGAACATCAAAGGGCGTTTAATGATGTTGATCAAGGTTAAATAAATGGTTTTCTATACGAGATAGATTTACCAAACCATAATGTGGATGGGGGGGACATTGATACTAGTTGCTTAGATATTGGTTGCATAAGTACATCGGAGCCAAAAATCACATGAAGAAGATGAGGAAAGAACAGGTGGTGGATGGCCGTAGAGAAGGTGAATAGAGAAGGTTGAGACTATCATCGAGAGCTTGGTATCAAAAATATGTGAGTATGTTATTTAGATGAGATTGAGAATGCGGTTTTTTCCATATTTCGTATTATGTGTAAACATGTGTATTTCTTTGGTTTTACAAAGTGAAACCATTGGTTAACAATCCCTTATAGAGAGTGCCTACAATGGGATCGGGGGATCGATGTAGGATATGTAGTAATTATGTAATGGTGATAGAGTACCACAGTCGTAGTATATTCTATGAGTCATTTCATATGTGGGAAGGCATAAGGTATTATGGAGATCGGGATGGTAAAATAAGTTAGTACCATAAATATTATAGAGGTGATGTGTAGAGAATATTATAGGTGGAGGCATCCCTAATTTAATAAGGAATCTCACCTCCAGATTATTGAGAGGAGAGAGGCATGGAGTGGATTTCATCATGGACACCCAGCTGTGGAGAGAGCATGTGGAAGGGAAGCATTTGGGAACCCGATTCTTAGGGTGGTGTCCATAGAGCTAGAGCACAAACATGGTTCCCATCAGCAAGCTCAAAGGAATCACTAAAATACGGGGGTGAAGAGTTGTTGGAGCCATTGTAGATGGGCAAATATATTGTATGATTTTTTAATGTATTAAGTTGATTCAAGATACATACATACTATATAAATGATGATGATGTTTTTTTTATGGGGCTTTGGGTGTTGGTGTTTTGTTTTATGTGTTTATATTGATTTTCATGCCATATTGCTACTTTCCACATGTATTTATGTAATGTATACCATGGTACCTAGGAAAATGTAATGTTATTAGATAGGTAAAGTTGATTGAGAAGGGATCAGTAGATTGCCCAACCGAAGGAGTGAGAAAAATTTTCCAGAGAAGAACAAGAACAAAACATCCAATTTTAAGAGGTTAGGGTTGTGGATGGGGTATATAAATCCAAGTAAGGCCAAGCCCGAAACAAAATCAAACATTATTAATGTGAAACAAGTAGGAAGATAAGGTGAAAGTAGAGTAGACATAAGAAGATCAAGAACAAAGAAAACTTCTAATTTTAAAAGAAACTAAGGGTGTTACATGGTGATAAATTCAAGTGAACCAAAATAATCCAAAGTAAGGATGTAACTATTATATTTGAAATAGTGTGAAAAACCCAAGGGGGATCAAGATCTTGAGTGAAGATGAAAGGTTTTGTGTAAATTAAAAATTGGGGGATTGGAGAGCCGAAGAAAAGGAAGAAGGTGTGTTCAAAATTAAATGGGGGGGTGAGGCCAAGCAGAAGCGAGGGATGGTCTAGAGAAGGAAAAAATAAGATGTTAATAAGTATTATAGATAACTATCCATTGAGGGGGAAAAACACAGTGTAATGTATCAGTGATAATATTTTCAACTTGATCAATAATTGATTTAAAAAATGAAATCCTGAGGGTCCCGATGAAAAGGTGTGGAATAGTGATTTGCCGATTGTTGTAATTCAAAAAGTGTTTGTTGTAAAGTAAAGTGTCATTCATCCAATCATATGATAAGGAGATGTCACACCTATGTATAATGGAGAGATGAGGTCAGTGTGAAGGTAGTGGTCCATACGTAGGTTATGGTCTATTAGGTTCTAGGGTGAAGATTGTTAGTTATAACAGGATGTGGCTCCATACTCTCTTTAAATGAGGAAGTTTTAAGGAATGTGAACACATTTGATACATAGAACTTGATAGATGGTATGGGTTGTGCAAGATAATAATCGTGATGAGATAAAAAAAAAGGGGGGGGAGATTGAAAACAGAAGGATGTGTACCTTTATGTTTAAATCATGTTTGATGTCATCTGAAGCTTCTTTATTGTGGCGTGATAGATTTATAGTCAAAAATGTCAGTCCCCAGAGCCCGTGCATGTGCCAAAAAAGGGATCGATCATAGAGGATGAGGAGAATACGCGAAGAAGAGGTTAGGGATGAGAGTGTATAATATATACAGGGTTATGAGAGTATATTCAGAGATCAACCAATGCATTTGGGTGAAGATTGCATCGAGGATACAATAATTTCTCTGTCATCAAGGTTAAAATTATAGGAACATACTCATGAGGTTCAGTGAAGGGAGAAAAAAAATATGGAACGACTAGCTGAAACTGAAATAACCCCCAATTGTGACCGACAGGTGCACGCCTGAGACCATGTTCAGGTGTAAGCAATGCCACAATAACCCTGGAGAAAAACTAAAAGGAAACAATATATATCATCTATAAATAGACCTAAATCACCTAGCTTGGGACCTATGGGATGGTATTCCTGTCATAGGTCAAGATGTCATAATGTCATAGATATCGGTATGGTGATATGATGTCATAAAATAGGCAAAAATAAATATCATCAAAAGTATGTGTGTATAGGTCAAATAAATGGCATGAGATTATGATCAAAACATAATGGACAGTGCGTGTTGTAGAGTTAAAGAGGAAAATGATGGTAATTTTATGCTTTAGGTTATCACAACTGAATTTGAAAGAAATTTTTTTTTTACTAGTGGACTTTTACTTTTATTTTTTATATTTCTATTTTTGGAATTAAGAGGAATGAGCTTTGGAATCCAAATTTGGGTTTGGTTTTAAAATCATGACATTGAATACGAGGTGGTGATGGAGGATTAATAGGTGGACCACATGGTGGGGTGTAACTATGGTTAAGTCATTGCATTTAATTTCGTTTATTAGATTAGTTATTATTTAGTAGTTTTGGTTTTTTAGAGTTGTTAGTACATTATTTTTGTTCAAAATTACATCATTAGGTAGGTTAGGAAAAACTACAAGTTGGTTTGAGAGGGATTTAATTTCTATTTTATCTTTTTTTTTGCATTTTGAAACTCAAATTTTGAAAGTCATGGCCACTTTTTTTCCATACGCCATCTTCCCCTTTGCAACATAAGGGTCAACGAAATATGGATGGTTAGAAATTTTTTCGATGGAATGGTGTTATAGTGGAATGTTTGTAAGGGGAAGAGGGTGACTAACTAGGAGGGCGATGGCGTAGGAAAGATGTTGAAATAGGT
Organism: Taxus chinensis; assembly: GCA_019776745.2. Lineage (NCBI taxonomy): Eukaryota > Viridiplantae > Streptophyta > Pinopsida > Cupressales > Taxaceae > Taxus > Taxus chinensis. Next base: position 406,900,732 of record CM034156.1, read on the forward strand.
TGTATGATTTGATAATTCATTCCAAATTGATATTTCATAATTCTAATGTTGTCCTATTTTCATTTTTTGGATACGGGTAGAGCAAATGATCTACCTTTTTTGGAATGTAGATGTACCATGGTTGAGTTTTATGATTATTGGATTGACACAAGAAGAGGTGACCGAGTTACAAGGTTTGGGATTTGGTGACATCATACAGATGCCTAGGATACCATTGGATATGGATTTATTATAGATGTTCCTAGCCACATGGGAGACCAATTCTAACACCTTTTGGTAGTGGATATGATAGGATACCATGGAGATAACGTCCACTTTAGAGAATTTTCATGGTATTATGGGGTTATTAATTAGAGACATCCTCATGTATTATAATCTTATTTCAAATGTCGTGAAATGGAGAGAACTATCCATATGGGCTAATAAGAGTGATACATATGAAAAAAGCATGCTATGTGTCTGACTCAGCACAATGTGGGCTGAAAGGATTCAAAATATTCAGAAGCTAGTGATTTGTATCATAATGTCATGTATAGTGTGTCACAAGGTAGGTGGATCCATCCTATTTTTTCTTATTATTGTATGTACATATTTTGTTGATTATGGATTTTTTTTCAGTTAGGGCACAACCATATGGGTGTAGTTATTTCATGATTATTATAGGGTTTGACGCAGGGGAAAAGGGTCTTAAGAACCATTATTTTATTTAAATCTTAGATCCATGCCAATTTCTCTCTATATAGATGAGAGGTACACCACATATAATAATAGAATATTCCTCAAGAGTGCTTTAGTGGGCATAACTGAGGTCACTTGTATCATTCCATACATTAGCACAGATGAGTCAAGATGATGGTACATGGAATACCTACATATGGAATGTGGATCAGGGGCCCATTTGGCCCATGGAATATTTTGTAGACACCATCACCGAGGTGATGGAACATTACATATATTGGGTGGAGACCCATTTAATGAGAAGTATCCCTGGACAATTTTGGTGACAATCACTTATAGTGATACCACCATTACCACCCTACCAAAATCATCATTTCAAAGACACTAGAAGAGTATAGGTTACAATACCATCATTATGACCCTTTATAATATTGTTGGCAAACACATATAGTCAGAGGAAGCATAGGCATGGTGGGGATGCTCAAGGACCACCACAGATCATATTTGTGAGTAGTTTATAGGAGGGATTCAATAAAGGATCCAAGGATAAAGGTCCACACATTGGGGGTACATGAGAAGTTGGTCCTAGTACCAGAGGATTAGTAATAACAAAGCCAACACTATGGCTAAGAGAGTCTAATAGGTGACATTCAAAGGGAGTTTAATTGATGTTGATCAAGGTTAAAATGGTTTTCTATCCGAGATAGATTCCCAAACCATAATGTGGAGGGGACATGATACTAGTGCTCTGATATTGGTTGGCATAGTACATCGGAGCCAAAACTCACCATGAAGATGAGGAAGAACAGGTGGTGGATGGCCGTAGAGAAGGTGAGACTATCATCGAGAGGCTTTGGTATCAAAATATGTGAGATATTGTTATTTAGATGATTATTGAGAAATGGGTTTTATTCCATATTCGTATTATGTGTAACATGTGTCATTTCTTTGGTTTTACAAAGTGAACATTGGATTAACAATCCCTTATAGAGAGTGCCTACCATGGGATCGTGGATCTGATGTAGGATATTTAGTATATTATGTCGATGGTTGATCTAGTACCACAGTCAGTAGGATATTCTATGAGCTCATTTCATCTTGTTGGAGAGGCATCAAGAGTATTATGGAGATCGGGATGTAAAATAATTAGTAACCATAATATTATATAGGTGATGTTGTAGAGAATATTATAGGTGGAGGCATCCCTAATTTAAGATAAGGAATCTCACCTCTCAGATTCTGAGAGAGGCATGGAGTGGATTTCATCATTGGACACCCAGCTGGCGAGAGCATGTGGAGAAGAATTTGGAACCCGATCTAGGGTGGTGTCCATATAGCTAGAGCCACAAACATGGTCCCATCAGCCCAAAGCATCAAGAGACCCTCAATAGGGGGTGAGAGTGTTGGAGCCATTTTGTAGATGGGCCAAATATATTTTGTATGATTTTTTTAATGTATAAAGTTGATTCAAGATACATACATACATATATAAATGATGATGATGTTTTTTTTATGGTATTTGGGTGTTTGGTGTTTATTGTGTGTATATTGATTTTCCTGCCAATTTCCTACTTTCCACATGTATTTATGTAATTATACCCATGGTACCTAGGAATAATGATAATGTTATTAGATAGGTAAATTTGATGAGAAGGGGATCAGTACGATTGCCCAACCTAAGTGATGTGAGAAATCCAAGAGGCAGAACAAGAACAAAACATCCAATTTTAAGATGTTAGGGTGTGATTGGGTATATAAATCCAAGTAAGGCCATAGGCCTAAACAAGAATACACATATTACTGTGGAAATCCAATAGGAAAGACTAAGGTGAAGTAGAGTAGACATAAGAAGATTCAAGAACAAAGAACTCTAATTTTACAAGAAACTAAGGTGTACATGGTGATAAATTCAAGTGGACCAAATAACCAAAGTAAGGATGTAACTATATATTTGAAATAGTGTGAAAAACCCAAGGGGGATCAAGATCTTGAGTGAAGATGAAAGGTTTTGTGTAAATAAAAATTGGGGGATTGAGAGCCTAAGAAAAGGAAGAAGGTGTTGTTCAAAATTAAAGTGGGGGGTGAGAGCCCAAGCAGAAGCGAGGGATTGGTCTAGAGAAGGAAAATAAGATGTAATTAATGTATTATAGATAACTATCCATGAGGGGGAAAACATTGTAATGTATCAGTGATAATATTTTCAACTTGATTCAATACTTGACTTTAAAAATGAATCATGAGGTTCCCGATGAAAAGTTGTGTAATAGTGATTTGCCGATGTAATTCAAAATGTGTTGTAAATAAAGTGTCATCAATCCAATCCTCTGATAATGTGAGAATGTCACACCCTATGTCATACATGGAGAGATGAGGATCAGTGTGAGGTAGTGGTCCATAAGTAGGTTATGGTCTATTAGGTCTAGGGGAAGATTGTTAGTTATAACAGGATTTGGCTCCATACTTCTCGTTACATGAGTAAGTTTTAAGAATGGGACATTTGATACATAGAACTTGATAGATGGTATGGGTGTGCATATAATAATCGTGATGAGATAAAAAAAAGGGGGATGAAACAGAAGGATGTGTATCCTTTATTGTTTAATCATGTTTGATGTCATCTTGAAGCTTATTTATGTGGCGTTGATAGGATTTATAGTCAAAAATGTCATTCCCCAGAGCCTCGTGCCATGTGCAAAAAAGATCGATCATAGAGGATTGAGGAGACATAAGGGAAAGAGGTAGTGATGAGAGTCTTATAATATATACAGGGTTAGTGAGAGTATATTCAGAGATCAACAATGCATTGGGTGAAGATGGCATCGATGGATAAATATATTTCTCTGTCATCAAGGTAAAATATATAGGAACATTACTCATGAGGTCATTGACTTGATAGTAAAAACAATGACCTAATCATCTGTTTCTATAAGGGAAAATAGGCCAGTTAGGGAAATGGTCTTATGTGGATGTATAGCTGATGGAGCAACCTGAGGCTCAGGAACCAGTGAGGAAGAAGTAAAAACTACATTCAAATATTCCTCTTTTATTAGGAAGGCATTCATGTCATGAGTAAATTTGGTGCAAAGGGTTTCTTGGTAACAAAATATTTCGTAATAATGAATCTAAAAAATCTAGTTAGGAGAGGGTCATCTAAAACATGATCATCATCATAATCTAATGTAGAACCATCTGTCATACAAGAATCAACTATGGTCTCGATTCAAACCACATGTTCAAGTGGGAGCTCTAGTGTATGTAAGATGACTGAAGGAACCAAGGATCCTTCTGACAAGGCCATAAGGAAGGAAGTATTTGGGACACGATAAGCTCTGGAAGATATAATTATTGATTCTAATCATGATTTCATTGGTCTCTTCATCATCCAACTCCAATATATTTTGACATGTGCACCTAACCAATTCAGGATGACTAGAAATTTTGTAGATACAATAGTTAACATTTTAATATTCCAAAAAGGGGGTAGGTGATAATTCATTATGTGGGGGGAGTTTGTATGTCTTCCTTTTTTAAGTGTATCATAGTTCTAATGGTTAATGTCCCCCTAAATCTTATAGATAGCTACTTGGTGAGAAAATTTCACACATTGACATGTTGAAGAATTAATGGCATGCATATGATGAGTCCAATGCTGCCTTAGGAGGATATTATAAGATAGGGGAAAATTAAATTCTAGGACATTGACGTGGATTGTCCTAGGGGGAATGGTAATGGGTAACCAAATAAACCCCATATGAGGTATCTACTGGTGATTATATCCTTCACAAGTGGTTCTTGTATATTTTATGATATCTATGGAATAACCAAGATCCTTAATGAATTCTAATGAGAAAAAACATGTGTTGTCTCCTTCATCAATGAGATCACGCTTGTGACTAATCTGAATTGAAATCAAGAGATATACGTCATTTGTATGAAGTAAGAGCTCATCCAAGATCATATAATTTATAGGAAAAAAAAAATAGAAGAATGATTATCCATAGTAATATTAGTATGAAAAGAGATATCCTCACATTATTGGAGGATAATTTCCTCTAATCAATGCAATGTGGGACTCTTTCCCAAATAGGGAGGAAATGGAATGTTCATATAAAACAAGGCATTCGTGAGACACTCACAATGGTGAGACAATGTATGCATGAGTTATAAGAAGGTAAATTGGCCAAGATTTTGGGTGAGTGCTTTAAGAGGATCCCACTCGTCATGAGTGGACTATGCAATAGAATGAGATTTCTGAGAATTGTATAAAATAGATCCATAAGGTAAAAGGCTGATTAAGGTTATTTCTAAAAATAAGATTTTCCCTTTTTTTATGTCATCGTCCTTATGAGTTTCATTTACACAGGGGTTGATGGTTCCTATATCCAAAGAAATATATTTGGACACCATTGTACCTATAGAATAATTTTCATATGGTATGATGGCATTTAGAGTAGGTAGATTTTTACTTTGAAGAGCTTAGTTTTGAGCTACATTGGGATATACGGCCCAGTGAGTTTAAGGCTAGAATGCTATATGGTATTTTGGTTATACATAAGATATGACACATTTTACATTGTTAATTACAACTCTATTTTCAAGAGGATAGTCTATCTCAACTACATTGATCATATAATTTTCTTACCTTTTATAACTCTTAGTGAAATTTTGATCAGGTATAGTATTAGAGAATATCTATAGCTTCTCATTATCCTGGTTGATATCTTCACGATGATCCTTTTGTTGAGACACATCATGAGATTTGACTGCTTCGGTCTAACACTCGTGAGTGACAACATCATAGTCAAATTAGGGACCTAATAATAATTTGATGGAAGCCATTCATTATGCACAACAATTTTCATGGGAGTGACCCCAATTAGCATATAACCAATGAAAATTACTGTCATCATGCCAATGTGGAATAGGTTATGAAGGGATTAGGTAATTGGGATTTTAACTTCTTTTGTTAGTTTTTTTATGATAGTTAGATTGAATCTTATTGTTATTAATTTTTTAGTCAATGTTGAAAATAGTTTTAGTTGAAGAAGTGATAACAGGAAGAGTAGCCAAGAATCCATCGTCTTTCGTGTTCTTGTTCTGAGAACGTTTAAGGATTTGGAAGTGTTTGTTAGTTTTTAACCTTAGGAGGATCTTTCTCGAATTCCCTCATGAGATAGAATTTCTTTTTAGCTTGTTCAAAGGATTATTTTAGGGAAGTAGGAGAAAAGGACTCAACCTTGTATTTAAGGTGAGGTTAAACATATTGTAAGAAAATTTGGAAGAGGATAACATTAGGTATATTATGTTATGCCAGTGTGGATAGGGTCTTCCAATGCTTGATGAAAGATTGTGTCGATTAATTTTCAAATTGATGGAAATTGATGAAATAATTTATATTGTTATTAGGTAGATCATGATATTAAAATGCATTGACTAGGGCTATCACTAGGGACTCTATCTCAACTATGGAATTAGTAGGTAAAGTATGGTACCAATCCCAATCATATCTAGTGAGTGTTTTAGCTAGGATTTTAGTGCCAACGTATGAATTGGTTCTGATCAACTCTTTGTAATGATTACTAAAGGATTTGATACAAAGGGTGGGATCACTAGAATCATTGTAAGACATAGAAGGAGGAATGAAAAAAATATCTATGTTAGCAATATAAGGTGATAAGGGCTCTTGTTGGACTTCTCTTAAGACTTTATTTTATATAGGTGGTTTTGCTATGGGAACCCTGATAGGCCCATTTTTGAAAAGGAGGGGGAGTGGTGCCCCAAGAGCTCGTAGTAGAACAGTTGAATAATTGAGCCATGTTGGATTGAATTTGGAGAAACTGAGCCATAGTAGTATATTGGTATTGGCTCATCCTACCAATGAGTTGGAGAACGATATTTATAGGGTCATAATTAGAGGTATTTTTAGATGAACCTAATTTGGGATATTTCAATTTTTCTACCCTATAGTCATGTTTTTCAAAGATGAATTCAAGGAAATGTTTGTTAAGAATTTCTTCAAATTCATTTTTGTATTGGGGAAACTGAGATAGACACTTTTGATTCTCAAGAGGATAATAAAAAGTATCCTCATTCTATTTTTCTTATTATCCATCCTTACGTGGGCCATTATGGTGGGTAGAAGGATTATTTCTAGCTGTTCCTATGATGCAAAAATTCATACAAAAGGAAAACTAAGATTCAAGATGATGTGATTTAAAAAATGTCTACAGAATAGAGTCAGAGGAACCCAAATTAATATACTGGATAATGAAGTTATGATTTGATTAATAACATGTCTAAAAATGAAGGCTACAAATTCAGTCAGCCATGCTGAAAATTTTACATAGTGGTTGATGGTGTTTAGAAGCAGGTCTGGTAAAGAAGAAGGGGAGCTTCTGTGTAAATAGGTCTACACATGGGCCAATGACATTAAAAATGAGTAAAATGCAATAGACAATATTTCCCCTAGGCAATGGTGACTGTCATCATAGATTTTTGATAATTTATTGTTTTTTTATGCTTATACGAGGTCACTTTTGAGGATTGGTTCTTTTAACTAGTTGTGGTCGATCAGAAGTGCTATGTTTCATGTCGGGTTCACCATAAATGTATGGTGGGCCAAAAAAATTTCTCAATGACTTGCAATCCTAAATCATCTATTCTAAAAGGGTATCGAGGAAACGAATAAGAAACAAACATCAACCATAGTAAAATGGATAAATTTAAAGGAACTACAACAAGCGCTAAGGTCACATATCTTGAGGGAAGTAATCCCTACATTAGGTCAACCTATGGATTTCAAAGCTTGCAGTCAAAATAGAGGAGATAACCCTACTAATACATTGGTAGTTGGGTGAAGATAGGTATTGATAGATGATAGATAAGGAATGCATGCACAATAAGGCTAAAATGAAAGTTAAGATAGCTAAGGAGTTGATCATGAATAAGATCACTATGCTAACTAGTATAAATATAAATGTAACACTAAGATAACATAGTAAAATGAGGGAAGGATATGAACTAATCTATGTAAAATGAAAAAGATAGTTACATCAATCACCTGTAGTTATAAGGTTGTCATTGATGCATCTATCACTCTAAAGAAGGAGCACACCGAGAGAGAACTATTATTAGCTAGAAAACAAGAACACTATTTCTATCCTAGACTTACTGTAGATGACTCAATAGTGCAAGAAATATAACAAAAAATAATATTTTCTAATCGAATCGAAGAAAATTTCAAGATGAAAAGAGAGCTAAATGATAACATATGAATTTAGAGTAAGAGAGAGGAGCATATATCATTTCCTAAGATTCAAAATTCTTTACTTTATAATGTAAAAGTGTGATAGGTATATATAGGACGCCATTGCCCATGGGCAATGGCATTAGCTAAGAAAAACCTTACACTGACACCATCTCCCATGGAAAATGACATTAAATAAGGATATTAAATGATAAGATGTGTCATGTAAATAAAGAATGTGTTTTGTAGATCTTGTAAATTGACAAAAAAAGAGCCAAATGGTGAGATACAAGCAATATGTTTTAATTGTAATGTGTGTGAGACCTAAGGGGACAAGGATAACTAGTGCAATGATGACTGAGGCCAAGAATAAATAGTGAAAGTATCTCTATGTAAAGTCTCTAACCCATAATGTTTACATGAATAATAATTCCCCATTCCACAATGGACCATTCAAGAACCCACTCAAGAAATAGATGCATTAGTGACCCTTTTCTGCAAAAGGAAATTGTTAGTAACATGTATGAAAGATGAAAAGTGAAAAATTAGGTATATACAATTTTTATATGTTTTTAATATTGTTAAAATTCATAAACTAACAATATATATGTGTTCAAAGATAAGAAGGTATTCAAATAGCTATGAGGGTATTCTAAGCAATATTTAAGAGAGTAAATTTATAAATGCAAGTGCGCAATGTAGATATTAGCAGTGTTAAAGGAACGATTGCCAAATTTAAGTTTCTACAGATTTCTAAAGTTTTCAAGATATTTTGTTGTGAGGATGCAATCATCGACATAGTATGAAATCCATCTAAATCAGATAAGTGACTCATTTTACCGAAATCAACCTTTTATTACATTTTTCCTTCCTTAGATTGATTATTATGTTTGTATGTATGTGTATATGATCTAAAATAATCATTGAACATGATATTTACTATTTATTTTTTACATTATCAACCATCATAATTATTTAATTTTAATCACGTTTGATACATTTTGTTGAACCAAATTTTATCTAACCTTTAACCTAATCTAGAATATTTCAAAAAAAACCATAGGTTATGCTCATTTTTTTTTATCCCCTAGTATTTTCTTAAGGTGCATGTTTGTTTTGTTTGTGTTTAACTTTTTATTTTGTGTGTGATAACAAATTTTTTCAAGATTTGAAAAGGCATATTAGTTACTATCTCTTTAACTATTTCCATAAAACCTATGCACACACTCTTCATGTTACTGCATCCTCACACTCCCTTGGGGATAATGTAGTTTCTTATGATGATTCAGATCCATCTTTTTAACCATTCACTAAATATCCTCCCCACTTCCACACATCACCTCTTATAGATACTCATAGAGACACCTTTTCGAATTACATTAATAAATTCTTAACGCTTACCACTTTTGTATACCCTAGAGGTAATCTTGCAAGATGGAGTAGTTTCCTTGCCCAATCTCCCCAACAGGTAGATCATGAGACCAATGCCATAGTTGATCTAGATTTTGGTGATGAAGTTAGTGTTTATAATACACATATGGATGATTTTCCATCTATTTACACATTGATTTATGATGTTCTTATATTTGTAAAGAGAAAATGATAAAATATACTTACAACCATGATGATGACTTACATAAGGTATCTTATTCTAATAACTTAGATGAAAATGATTTTGTTTCTTCTTCTCTTTAATGCAAAAATAATGAGATTTATTTTACCATATCTATTTTACCTACACATAGTAACCATTTCACTTCTATTATTCTATTTTAATTTAAAATGAATGATGTTGCTTTCTATAATGTTCCCATTTTTGATGAATGTGAAAATCCTACCAAGAATCATGGCTGGATGATACACCTTGTGTTTCTACTTTTCCTCCTACAAATAAGTGTGATGTTTTTTACTAGTACTTCTTCTCTTCCACTTGTAGATACTAATGGGCATAATGATATTATTATAAAAATTGAGCATGTTGATTTTTCTTGAATGGAAAATTACACATTTATTAATAGATCTCCTAGTGTAATCACATTTCCTCATATTGATGTTGACATCCCTTTTTCAAAATAATCATTAGGTAAATCTCATTTAACCCGTTCTAGATAAATTCATGTAATTCATCCCTCAATCATACTCATAAACCTAATTAAGTTCATGTGTCTATTATTAATAGTAGAGTGCAAGACTAAAATGAACCCCTAGGTGATTTTTTCATACCCCCGTAATAAATGTTTCATCTTATGCATGCAATAGGTCAGATAAAAAGAAAGGTTCACACATTGAATTTAGAAAGAAAAGGATATTATGATAGCATTAATTCCAATATTATTCTCGGTAATCATATTCCACATACAATATTTCAATTTCCATTCCCTAAAAAAATTGGCATACCTTCATTTAACTTGTTTGATGCTACTACGGATCCATATATACACCTTCAGCATTACACATCGAATATGGCCTCTTATGACACTAATAAAATGATTATTATGGTTTTCTCTAAGAGTATCATTGGTGATGATCTTTCTTGGTTTACTCATATTCCTTTTGGTTATCTAGGTACTTTTGTAGATCTTGAGGATGCAATATTAGCTCACTTTAGTTGTAATATAGTCCCTAGTGCAACATATGAGAATTTTTCTTCTTTGCATCAAGATGAAGTGAAATCTATATCTAGTTAGATATTAAGTTTTTAAAAAATATACATTTACTTTTCTATTGACCTCATGACTTAGATATTCAAATCATATTTTTTAGAGGAATTATAAAATATCTCATAGAAAAATTACATTATGATACTTTTGATTCTTTCCAGATATTTTATTACATGTTATTGATTTAGAAAAATATATTATACTATCACAAAAGAATAATCCTTTTGATGTCAATGTTACAACTTGTAGTCTCTATTATCACTGCCTATTTTAGAAACTAATCCCAAGTGTGCTGACATATCATCTTTTCTTATCCTGGAAGCTTGCCTGACCTGGGTGTAGGCACCGAGTCCCTCCTTTATGTGAGATTCCTGAGAATTTTCTTTATCAATATGATGATGCAGTATAACCAAAGAATGAATGAAATTATCCATAGGATTTTAGATGTAAGCTTGTACTCCTAATTAATGTATTTCAAACACATATTTTACATGATTAACTAAAAGTAGAATCATCCATGAGATAACATTGAGTAAACTAGTAACACACACACACGTGAACATAAAGGGGAAACAAAGATCAAGATTCATTGCAAGATTGTTACAAAAATGCTTAATTATATTGACAAGTCCATACACTAGCCAATATTACATCGTAAATTCCACCCATGGAATTTTTCATTGTAGAAGAGTTTTCTTTACATCACAAAGCTCTCTGTTACACACATTACGCACTACTTTTCTTATTCTCCTCTTTTATTCTTCTAGAAATGATCCTCTATATCAAGAATTCGAAGGAATATTCTCTGAAAATCCATCATCCCACGCGAAAGCTTGCTGGAATCTCCTCATGATTACTCTACCACTACTTAGAATTCTACCGAATTTCACCATGCATTTACCTCAATCGAGTGCCTTTAGCATGCATGTGTCAACTAATCCCTAACAAGCTCGACACCTTATCCTTTCATGATAATCATAATGATTCCCTTGAATATCCCTTTCTTGGATTGTAAGTCTCCATAGCTTATCCACATATGTATTTGGTCACTTTTCCATTCACTCCTTATGTGTGTATTTTTCTGTTTTCCCAAAACTTACCAAGTCCTAACTCCAACCTACCCTGGTGTGACCCTTCATGCCTCCTTGATGACTACATATTTGAGTGCCCTCATGACCTATCTCCATGTTCCATAAAGCTTCATACCTTAGGTACTTAGTAACTTTTAGTGGCCCAACATCACCCCACACTAAACTGGTTACCGCCCAGAAAAAACTTCACGTTAACCAAAAAGAATTCTTGTTGACCAAAACTTGATATGGAAGTGATGCTACTCCAAAGAATAAAAATAGTGGTAGGAAATAATCAGAGAAAATAATTAAAGAATGGGGGGTGCTAATACAAATAATGAAGGAGATCAGGGTATTGTACATGTATCTTATCTTTTAATTTCTCCCAGGCCTTTAACTCTTATAAGGCCTTTCCCAGCATGTACCCTATGAAATAGTGCACCTATTCTAGGATGATTTCCTCCACCTTCCCCTTTAATGCACTAATGGCCATCCCTAATTCTGCACATACACCCTCAAACTCATCCATCTGCTCAGTGATGGAGTTTCGAATCTCGCTGATTCTAAAATATAGCTTCTCACGCATTGTTTTGATATTTTCATTTTGTGATGTGGTGTTAACAACCAATTGTGAATGCTCTACCTTATTTGTGGGGATGTTATCCTACAAAAAAATTGAGGACTCCCTCCTCCTTTTTCATCCACACATCGATTATTGGCTCACCTTTTCTACAGTTGTTGAAGCCTCTATCTACTAGTATATTCACCTCCTTGATTTGGGAGAGAAAGTATTCCAACTCAGTGATCCATTCTTCAATGGAAAATTTGTTCTCCTCATTTTATTTTTCAATCTCTACAGTTGTTGGGCTCGTGTGATCCTTGATGTTAACAAGTAACATCCCTACGTTGTCCTCGAGATACTCCATCTCATCCATGTAATCTATCATGGATTTGCTTACCAATGCCATTCATTGGCCCAGAATGTTCTTCACAAGGGATCTAGCTCGGTCATATGCCTCCTATGTCTATGCTTTATCTCCCCTTAACCCTTGGTGAAACCTTTCTATTTACTTCTCCTTGCTCTTTCTTTCTTCAACCAAGTTCTGAACAATGGCCCCTGTATCTAGACTACACCACATCACCTCTGAAGACATATTTTGTAAGGTATTACATGCCTATTCATCTATAAGGTGGTTAGGATTCACTACCTTTTATGTATCTCCCCCATTCTTCTTTAGGTGAACAGTTTTGATTATGTCATCGATGAACTCAAACTCAAGTTCCTCAATGTGACAATGCATAGTCTAGTTAAGCATCTTACTAGTTCTGGGCACACCCCCATCCTGATCCATAAAATTCCAACCATGTAACATTTCTGGTGGGAGGGTGTCTTAAAACATTTTGCGCAAGACCTTCGTGGGGTCATCTAAAAATTCCATATGTGGGGACACTAGCATCCACTTCTTCCTTGTATCCTTTTACTTTTTCATTGCTCCTTTGCCCCAAGGGTGAATCCTATATCATCCTTTATAGTAAGGGAGTCCCCTTGTCTTCCTTTGTGATGGTGTTCTATGAACTAGTGGCTTCACACATCAGAATCTTCTCATCCCATTCCAAATGATCCTCTCCTTCTTCCCATGCCTCGCTTTCATCTATGGCCTTTACCTCGACCTGCTGCCCCTCCAAATCCACTTCCAACTCTACTTTTGAAAGTGGTGGGGTCTTCTTACTCTGAGCCTACTATGGGTCTTGATGTATCGTGTGGATTCTATTTCTTTTCCTTGGACTACTTCTTCTCCTCTCCTCCTTCCTCACACCATTGTGATGAGGTGTTAGCGCCACCCTGTTTTGTAGTGTTTACGCCCTTGCTCCTATTTTGGCACATATAGTAATTCCTATTCCTCAAAGTATCTAAGCTCCCTTATTGTTCTTGTTCTTGATCTTATTCGTATTCATCTTATTGCACTGCCTTCATGGGGTGATTGGTGCCTCTCATGGTTTTCAAAAGGGAGAGTCCATAACCTCCACCTTAATCCCTCCCTGTGTTTTGGGGTGCAATTACATGAACACCTGGTGGAAATAACCCTTGATGGTAACACTAACTTATGAGTGTAAGTCAAATAAATATGGCTATAAAACCTTGATGTAGATAGGCCGAGTGTCATACTAGTATGTAGCATGCAACGTGTAGAAATTAGCATCCACCATATCTTACTCAAAAACTAATCTCTGTGCATCCTTAATTCTGTTGATGGCATACTTCATGTATCTGACAGTGAATGCAAAGGGGAGCTTACACCATGGCACCATATCCCCTTTGCCCGTAATGAACTTTTCTAGGTAGAAGTGTTGGGTGATGGAAAATTTTACCTTATGACAAACAACATGTGGAAACTCATGGGGGATGTGCCACTCATTCTCAAAATCTCTACGCAACCACTCAAACAAAAATTTTATTCATCCCTTGTAATCATTTGAGATGGTCACATCACAGTTGAATTGTGCGAATTGGACTATAGGGAATGCGTGTGCGGGTCAGTGAACCCAAATGTTCCTGTCTTGTCCATCTGGGATGTCAATCTCTAAGAACACGATTAATAGTAGGATGGAGCCCCAAGAAATTTTTGCTCATGCCTCATTCTGTACTCATGCCTCTTTGATAATTCCATTAGCGATGAATTGGGAAAAGTTATAGTGTTCCCTCTTGGACACCCTAGAAGCCACGTAAATAAATCTATGGTTGATGTCTGTCTACCTTTCTAACATGCTTAATTTGTAGCTAATGAGTTGAGATGTCACTCTCAACACTCGGTCTGGGAGGTCTGCAAGTACCTGTGTTGTACCCCACTTCTCATAATTTAGCTTCTTTTCCAGATCCACTTTCTTAGCAATGACACATAAATCAAGTGCCATATCTTCTCTAGTATTTCACAGGCCTATTACCATTCGAATCAAATGGCATACGATCCTCATTCATCTTCCCGCGAAGTAGAATAAATTTTCGTGCAACTGTGACATTAACATCCTAAAAAGTGGGATGGGTTTGGAAAAGAAGGGCCTCTCCCATAGTTGAAAAACCCCAGTATTTTGCAGCTCTTGTTTCACCAAGTCGTCAACCTTAGGGTTTTTGAGCTCATACACCATTAGAGTGTTTGAAAAAGGTCCACTTGCATTAAGTTTTCATTGTCAATTATTCTGTGGTTGTACTAGTTGATTTTTCACTAGTATAGCTTTGAGCTCCATTTCTCGACCTTGATAACTCAAGGGAGGGTATTGCATCTTTGAGTAGATCTCCACGGGATCCTCCTTTTCCACCACTAGTTTATTTGTGCATGCCTTCCTCTGTGCTATCTTCCTTTCCTTTCCTTCATGCCCTAGGTGTTATGTTCCTCTTTTTCTACTGTCCAAATTTGACAAATTCCTTTCTTCTCTCTCACAAAACCTCCTTTCTACTCTACTATCTTCTTCCCTTTGTGTTATGTCACAGATTATACTACAACTTTGTACAAGTCCATTGGTTTGTGATAGTACTTTGTGTCACTCTTCTTTGAAAAAACCTCACCACACTTCAAGCTTGGGAGCACAAATTAAATTATCTAAGGAAAGGTAGTCAAAATGACTATCTTTATCTCTTATTTATACTTTATCAATGCCTTAGAGTACCTATGACCATGTATCCTAAAGTCACTTTTTAATAAAACACTTTTCTTCTCTTAAAGAAACTTCCATGACTTCCTCTCACACTTTGTAGCTATAACCTCTAAGCGCTCTAACACCACTTAGACTACCACAAACCTCCTTCATGTCCATCTCCACGTAGAAGTACATAACATCCACACCATATAATAAGTAGTTTCCTAAAATGTTGCCTACCTCATGTCATATCATGTGATCCTTCGCTTCTTTTGGTCTTCATGTTATTTCAACCCACCTTCATAACTGCACCAAATTTATGCACCTTTTCCATCCATGCACCCTTTCCATCCCCTCACTTGTTCTTCTTCCTTTGCACTAATGTTTCCCATCATTTTGGCCTACCTCACCCCACACAAAAATGTATGTGCATTTCCCTACTCATAGAACCTCTTACAATGTAATTAGATACGGGCGCATAAAAATGTAAAACAGAGCTGAAAAGGATAGAAAAGTAAACAAACACAAAGAAAAATCTAAACTAACTGGAAATACTACCTTATTTCAGATTACACAAAAGCCTTATTTATAGTAGGCCTTCAACCTACTCCCAATGAAGTAACCTAGTAACCTTTTCCCATCTAGTTCTTGTAACTAACATGCACTTCAATTAAGGATGTTCAAGATGATATATGGCCATAACCAATGGACTTTTAGTTTCCCAAGATGGTGTAGATATTTGGAGTCATAAAGCAAGACCATCTGCCCAACCTCAAATTGTTTTATTTTAATATGGCTATCATGTTGTGTTTTTTATCACAAATTTTAAGTCTTCTAACTCCACGTAGCGAGTGATTTCCTTTTTTTCCAACTACATTAACTTCTCCATGCACTCTTGTAGTGGTTTTTTATCAGCTAATCCTCCTGTGTGCACAATATGCAAGGATGGTAGCATAAAATCTACTAGTAAAAAAACTTCCATGGAAAACACCAATTGGAATGGTGTGGCCTTCTTCAATCTCTTGTAGGTAGTCCTATATGCCCATAGTAATGTTGATACTTTGTCATCCCAATCTTGTATTCCCACATCAATTTTTTTAGCTTGTGACTCAGTATCTTGTTAAATTCCTTAGCAGTTATATTAGCTTGGGGGTGAGACAAGGTGGTCTTGTGATGGGTAACCATGAACTATGCTTATAAAATCTTGACCGTCTCATTCAAAAAGTGTGTGCCTCTATCACTAGTAAGGATTAAAGGGAAACCATACCTGCTAAGTATGTTTTCCCACAAGAACCTTACCATTGTGGTTGTTGTGGAATCCTTTGTAGGCATTACCTCTACCCATCTTGTTAAGTAGTCAGTTCAAGTGATGATATAGCACGAACCAGTCCTTCACGTGGCAGGTGGAATTGGTCCTACAAAATCAATGGCCTAATTCTCAAATGGTTCTGTGCTAGCTTTTGGTCTCAACGAAATCTCATCCCTTCTTCTTGGTTTACCAAGGCACTAGAAATGGTCACAAGCCTTGCAAAAATCAATAAAATATTGGTAGATGATTTCCCAACAAATCCGTACCAGTAGAATCTTGTGCGTGATTGCATTCCCTACATAGTGTCCTCCTACAATCCCAGAGTGCACTTCCTCCATGATTACAATGCACTCATATTCTAACACACACTATAGTAAAACATCATCACATCCTAGCTTGTATAAGTCTCCACTAATTAGGATGTAGGGTGTGACATGTATGGATAATTGTTTCCTTTCCAAGGTCTTCATTCCCTCTATTTCCACACCCGTTTTGAGAAACACAACAATATCTTCTAAGTCAAAGGGCACGTGTCACAATCTAAAGATTTGTGTGTCTGACATTATATCCTCAATTCTCTGCAAGTCCTCTCTTGAGTCAATCCTTGATAAATGTTCAAGCCCTGAGTTAATATTTCTTAGTTTCATAACAACTATAAACTAAAACTCTTAAAACAACAAAACCCACTGACATATGCACCCTTCTAAAAAAGTCTTGTTCACCAAGTAATTCAATTCTATGTGTTCTATGTAGAATATGAAAGGTGTTTCTAATAGATAGTTCCTAAATTTCTGTAGCACGTAGATCATTGATAGTGCTTTGCACTCAGTAGTAATATAGTTCTACTTTGCTGGTGTTTACTTTCTACTAACAAAACTCAAAGGGTTGTCAACAATTCCTTCTTTAGGTTGTGGTAGGATTTCCCCAATCTTCATTCCCAAAGTATTGACATGTACATGGAATGACTTATCCCAAGAAGGAAAGCATAATATGGGTGCAGTTATAAGCTTATTATTCAATGTGTTGTATGTTGTGCCTCTCCCTAATGGAATGTACATCCGTGCTTCAATAGTTCCTCTAATAGTTCAGTGATTTTAGCATACCCCTTGATAAATTTCTAGTAATACCTCGTATGCCCAAGGAATCAGTGCACTACGCTCTAGATGGTAAGCTCCCCTAGTCCCATAATAACGGAAAATTTTATAGGTTCCACTAGCACCCTTTCCTTACGTATGATATGCCCCAACAGCATTCTAAATGGAGTATGAAAGAGACATTTATTGATGTTGAGTGATATATGCCACTACCGACATCTATCGAACATCAACCACAAATTTTCATAATGGTATTTTACCAGTCCATACACTATCCAACCATCAAGGTAGACCTGAACAAATTTATGGATAAAATTCTGAAATGTCTGGACCACTACGCTTGGAAACACAACAGGTGCATTCTTTAGTTCAAAAGGCATGACCATGTAGGAAAAACTTCCCCATTCAGTGGTGAAAGTAATTTTTTCTTTGTCTTCCTTTTTTGATTCTAACTTGATGATATCTTGAGAAGCCATCTGTGAAGGAATAGATCTCACACCCAACTAATCCTTCTAGGATTTTCTTAGTAAAATGGGTTGAGAAAGGATCAATTACACATACGTCATTAAAATATTTATACTCAACATAGATCCTTATCCTCCCATCCTTTTTAATGCTAATAGCCATTAGGCTTATCCATTCTAATTCACAACAGCCTCAATGATTCTTGATGAGATCATTTTGTCTATCTCTTCCTTGATTCAGATGTGTAAATTTTGGTTCATTTAGTAAGGTCTCTTTGTTTATCTTAATTTCCATCTCCCCTAAAGAGTGGTGAACTCCTTTCATCTCATGGTTCCCATCAAAAAATAAATCATGAGACTCCTATAATAGATCAATGATCTTAGAAACCTCCTTTTCCAACCAATAGTCCCCAGTGGTAGCCTCCTTATGTTCTGTTTTGAAGCCAATGGTAACCTTCTTTTTTATGAGAGGTTCGTGGTAGGTGTACACTTTCTTATCAACACTATCTATTACTTCACATGTACCCATAGTATGGCTAACATCCAAGTTCTCTACTTCTTTTCCATCTATCACATAGACCATATTTACCTTCTCTTCCTCTGTGCAAGTGTGTTTAATTTGTACCTTGTCTAATTCTCCCTCATCAGAGTTCTCTTCTAAGCCAAACTCAACCAATAATTTTAGCAAACTATCTTATGTCATAGCACTGTCTCCTATAGTTAGGAGCCTAATAGCCTGCACTACCTTGTTCACCAAGTCCTAACACTTTTATATTCAAAAGTTTGAATTAAGTCATTTGTTAACTCATGTCAGTCCCCTATCTAATGGCGTAACTCTGAATGAATGTAACATGTGCATGCATAGCCTTGTAGTGTGGAATAAAACTTGTGTACCCAGAGGGAAGGAGGTAAATCCTCTTCACCTTCAATCCATATCTGCTCCCACTCCTATACATGATCTGAGGTGGGGCCTTCCCATTATAGACACAAAGTTTAGTTGGTGCGTTGACCCTAAAACATATAATAGAGAGCACAATCCTCACCTCGCGCCACCATAGATGATTATAATGATGCGCCATCCACCAATGTATTGTGGTTCCATGCAAAGTGTAGACAAGTATGTTCCTTTATTCAATTTAACATCTCCATTGGGCTTCCATGGTTTATAGGAAAACATCAAGGTTTCCATCCCCAATGTATCTTGGTAATTACTTCCCTTTCATATGCCTAAGTGGGAGAACCCTTGTCACTCTTGTAATAGAGCCTCTCAATTACCACCCAATTAACTCATAAGTCTCATGTGCCCAATTGTCACATGTTACACTAGTCACTCATAGATTGATCGTCTTAAAACTAGATATCTCCTTCCGTATGGTGAATAACCTCAGGGTCCCTAATAGAGCACACATAGATCTTGTCAAGAACTTCCTCCCTCAAAGGCTTAGTATAGGGCGTTGGATTTCCATTTGTGAAGGGGATGATAACCCATTCTTCCTCGTTCTCAAATATTATGTACCCCTTATTGAACCATAGGTCAGCATTATTCTTATAACACTAGGGGAATCCAAGTACCACTGGAAATTCATCTTCCTTAGCTAGCACAAAAACTTCAAAATTCCTAGTGAACTTCGCCCCTTCGATAGTATTAGTAGCATCCTTAAAGAAACCAATTGGCATTAACTTTTTTTTTTAGCCATATAAAACACATTTGAAGATGGATATAATGGGGGTCTTTCCATTTGATGCCATGCATCTAAAGGGAGAACATTGACTTCTACACTCGTATCTATCAAAATATTACCCTAAAACCACCCATCGACTACCGCATTCAAGGTATTATCCTTTTCATAATAAATAGTGTGAGGAGGAAGGTTAACATGCAAGACCTATTTCTCACACTCTCGTCCAACGTGAGGTATTATCCATTTTGCATACTTCCCTAACCTCATCCAGATATTTTTATGGAGCCTTGGTGCTTTTCCTTTTCTCTAACTTCCATTACTACTCCTTTAGGCATTGGATCTCTCCTTGTAGGCTAAATATTACATCCACAGTCTCTTGATAAAACTCTTTCTAATGATTTGGCTCCAAATAATTCATATGCACCACCTCTTCTCTAGTAACCAGTGGATTTTTCTTTGGGATATCCCTAAAGTGTATATCCTCAACTCATGTGGTCACTAGAATAATTTATAACTCTGACTTGTGCGCCACCATTTGCATCCATTATGAGTCTCATTTCTTCACGCTTACCATTCCTACACCTTTATCCTTTTGCTATTTCTAGATCATATTTTTAAATAATATGGGCATTCCTCATAGTTTTTCTTCCTCCCACACCAAGAGTATTGCAATAGATTAGGAAATCCACACTTAAAGTGCTCCGTAGACCCACAATTGTAACAAGTTCCACATAGGAACTCATTTATTCCTCCTCCATGGTTTCCTCAACCTCAAAATCCTCTTTAGAAACCTCTTTCAAATGCCCCTTCATCCACACACCTTTCATAGTGATAGCCCTTGTCCATGGAATTATTTGTGATGTTAGTTTGGGGCACATGAATATCAATGGCATCATGTATCTGGTTAATAAATCTACAATACTTGGTGTCATGAGTAGTAGAGGTGAAAATATTTCAATACCAAGATATGTTCTTAATGATCACATGTTGCAATAGTGGACACCTACTTGTTAGGATAAATTTTATTATCCTAAATATTAATTATGCATAGTTAGATTATTTAATTAATTTTATTAATTAAATAATAAATGGTTATATTGTTACATGTTTAATCAACCATATTTGTCTGTATGCACATTGTTATATTGTTTTAAACAATATATTTGTTTTTATGTAATTGTTGCTTCCCGGGTGATTTGGAAGCTTGTTTATTCTGGTTTTTGGTTGCACCTGTGCAACACATTTTCCCGGATGTATTTGGCTGTGCAATATCTATAAATATTGCAGCCCATCCTCTGTACTTTTTTACTTGATTGAGATTAATAAAATAACACAGGCTTCCGTCCCTATTTCTCAATCTACATTTGGTACCAGAGCGAAATTCTGGCCCTGTGAAGGAGTGGAAAAAGAATGCAGCAGAAATAGAGAAGATTGGAGAAGAGTATGCAGCAATAGAGAGCCTGTGCAGCCTCCTGCAACCTCCCAGCCTCATCTCTACCTTTCCACATCCCCCAGTTCGTTCCAGGTGTTTGGAACGCAATTTTTTTTTGCACTGGCACACTCAGCACCAGGTAAAAATTGCTCCACGTATTGATAATAAAAAAAAAAAAATTCCCAATAAGGGTTTTGTTTTACTGTATTTGGAATTTGCTTGGCTTGTTTTGGAGGTCTGTATATGTACCTGCAGTGATCAAGAATCAAACAGAGCAAAGAAAATAAAAAAAAGAAGGAGGCACCCAAGCTGCAAAATATACAGTGGAAGAAGAGAATAGGCAGCCAAAGAAGAGGAAAAGTGGCCTGCATAAAGGAAAAACGTTTTTGTGAGGAAAATCGACCTCATATGGTCAGCGGCCAGTCCTCCACGCATTTTTCTTTGAACCCTGCCTGGCCGCGTTCAAGGAAAATGTTGTGTTTAAAACAAAAACCACGCCATTTGAGCTTCCATTGACCTGTACAAGCAACAACAAGCAAACAACAAGCACATT